>OMKZ01044230.1:0-11205 GCA_900302535.1 Neoniphon sammara | reverse complement strand
ACAGAAAACAATGTCTACTGTTTGTGTTGCTCTCTGCATTCATGTGACGGCCGAAATTTCAAAATAGAAGTGATATATGGATCAAACAAACCCATAAAGTAGCCTTATATGACGACTTTGCTCAGGATTTGCATGTTGGGTCAATGCAATACTCCTATGTTGAATTTTGGTGTGCATATGCTTGATATAGGCAGCCATGGCACACGGCACAGCAGAATATTATGGGCACTCAACTCTTTTCATGTAGTACACTAATTAGGTGGATTCAGATAAAAACCATTATCACTTATTGATATCCGTTATTAAATCTACACCAGTGACAAAAGAGATGTAGATAAAGAGAAGCAAATGAATTAAAGGATTTTTAAGCTCTGAGACAACTGAGATGTGGATTGTACAAAAGAGGCTGCAACCTCTCTCTCTCTCTCTCTCTCTTTCTCTCTCTCTCTCTCTCTCTCTCTCTCTCTCTCTCTATATATATATATATATATATATTGCACTGTGTATATTAAATGTAGAAAAAACGCCTTATCATCATTCAATCTTTTCATGAGAATTCTCAGCTCATTTAATAATAAGTAATATTTGTCACTAGCAAATAAACTTTCTATTTTTGTTTTAAACTGATTAAATTCAAAGTGGCACATAATAAGGGACTAGTGCAAACACACACATATCGTTAGCCTAATAGCATAGTTGCCTAAGTCATATTTGAACGTTTTCGGAAAACAAGACAAAACACAATTTTTGCAAGCACATTGGTATTTTTTTATTGATAATTTAACTTGGCCAAAAAAATGACTTAGGCAATTATGCTATGAGGCTAACAATATGAAGGTACATACACATAAAAACAAAAATACACGCATACACATACTGGAGCTGGGCAATATGGGCAAAATCAAATCTCTCCCTATCTTAGACCGAATACCTCAGTATCGCTATTGTGACGACATTGTAGGGATGATATTAGTGGTTTCATAAGAGATTTTTATTTAGTGCTGTAGATGTGATGAACAGTGAGAGCGGTGTTGTAATGTGAGAAAATTGCGTCTCATGCGGCCTTTTAAAACAGGAAAAGACAACACTTATGCTGTATTACAATATTACGTTATCCAAAATCCCAGAAGATATCTAGTCACAATATTGATATAATATCGATATATCACCCAGCTCTAACACACAAAAACACAGACACACTGTAACACACACGCACACCTCACTACTCTGTGACTAATGTTACGGTCCACACCAGTGTTTGGTATTTCGGAGTGTCATCGTTGCCGTTGCAGCAGTTTTTCCTCGCGCTCGGCTCCAACTGTGCCTCTGGGAGCGCTCGTCAGCCTGAGATCGATCAGCTCCATCGATCTGGTCCGCTGATCCAAACTCAGGGTTGCCCACCCGCCCCCAGATCTCTCTCTGCATATTTCCTCTGCTTTAGATTTTGTAGTGATAAATATATCGATCGTATGTGTCATCCATCCCTCACTTCTCATGAACATTATCTCTCTCTTCTTCCTTTTATTTTTGTATTTTTTCATTCATTTTTTGGTGCATTTCTATTTCTTCTTTCTTTACTTTTTCCTCTCCTCTTTCTTCATCATTCTTGTCCTCTGCCCTCGTATTCTATCACATCTTCTCCTCCTGCTCTCTCCTGTCCTCTCCTCTTTCCCTCTACAATTGATTCTGGACATCATATCCAAGCGCATTCAGGCAGCTGACAGACTCTAATCAGTCCGATTGCTCTTTGTTCCTCCCCAGCTTCACTCCTTCCTCTCTTTCTTACTCATGCATTTCACTTCCCAGGGGAAGTATAGGTAATGCAGTCAGCAGCAGAAATAGCTGCAAGCTCATACCAGGGAGTTTCTGTTTGTGTGTGTGTGTGTGTGATTGTGTGTCTGTGTGGAGGAATGCATGCCACTGTTTCCATCCACGTCTTTCTGTTTTTGTTCCCACGTTGCTCAATTAGAGAGACAGACGGACAGAAAGCGAGGCAGAGAACAAGAGCTCTTAATTGCGATCTCGACGCTCTCACGCTCGCCCCGTGTTATTAGCGCCCACCACCGCGTCCATCTCCACCCACCTCACCCGTCTCTCCCTCCATTCATTTACCATGCACATCCACCCATCCATCCAGGGAGAAGCCAATTAGATGATGGCTGCTGACTGAGACTCATCGCTGTGTGGACGGATAGAAGCGGCAAATGTTATTAACCTCTCAATCCGCTGCGCATCTTTAATGAAATACATCCCACTACTCGTCCCAGAAGGAGACTTCCCACTGCTGTATTTATCTGGCTAGTTGACTGGATGGATTTATGTGTGTATGCGCGTTTGAAACCACAGAAGACACCCCACGCTGCATCTTTCCTCCACCATTAGTGTCACCACAGCCTATTGTTCTTCAAGTGTTGCAAAAGAGAACTCAGTTGTCATATTTTAACGCAAATTGAGAGTGAAATCGGTGCTCAGGCTGAGGAGAGACACAAGTGAATATTCCACATTGTAACAGTCCTCCCAGGCCAAATGCAACAGTGCAGCTGTTTATATCAGAATCAGAATACTTTATTGATCCCTGTGGGGAAATTAAGTGTATCACCTCTGTTCAGTGGCTGTGTTACTGTAATGGCTGTAACACATTCTCTGTGTTCATACATTCATACACCATGTATCAGTCAGTCTGGATTTATGTATAAATATATGGATTATTTGACCCAAAGTGGAAGCATAATGAAGGCCTCTTTCATTCATTCTTCCTCTTTCTTTCTACCTACCTTGTATCATGTCCTAACCTTCCTCCCTCTCTCTCTCTGATCAGATGCAGAGTTCCCCTTCAACGAGGAGAGGGTGATTCCTGATGGAGTCAACAGGAACTCAGCCATCATTGGAGGTATTCAGCACTCAGATGCCATCATCCTCATACTGAAACTGTGTGTGTGTGTGTGTGTATGTGTGTGTGTGTACGTGTACACACTCAAAAAGAATGTCATTTTCAACACATCTGCAGGCAGTTCCTCTGTTTTTCATAGCTGGGAGGCTCTGTCTGTCAGTAAAGGGGCGTCTATAGGGAACCCCTGTCTCCTCCTATTTAGCATCATAAACAAGAGCTCCTGGCCCAAAACTGCCATCTCTGATCTGTCAAAAATGATCAGACAGTTCTTTTAATCTGCTTGGAGTTACAGTTTACCACATAGTACAATCAGTGCCAAAATGCAAGGATTCTTTGAAAGACAAATTAGAGATATTCTTTAAGTATATTTTAGTATACAGTGATGAACAACTTACAGTGTCTGAGTCTGTAAGTAATTTGCTGTTTTTATAGTTTGAGGTAGATTCACCATGAGCAGTCCAACTGTCAATCAGTGTACAGTATGTTCATGTAAATGTGTGCTGAAATTGTCTTTTGTTCACGTAGTTCCTGGTGAAATACTACACTATCCGTAAGGTTTAGTGATTTCCCACCAATCAGAGACATTTCGGTTACCATAGATACGTTGATCTTAAGTTGCACATGGTTGGTAGTCAGACCAGAACAAATAGCATCAGTCGGCTAACAAACTAATATCAGTGATTGACTCTGCTCCACCATATGAGGAAAGGAGTGTGTGCAAATGTAAAAATCACAATCAAACAGCAGTATTGTATTATTATAATATCTAATATTACTGTTGAAAGGGGACAGATGACATCACTCAGCCTACTTCATTCCCCTTTAAAAACATTCTATAAACACTGTTGTACCCTCATATTTTTTCCCCCATTTTTATCTACAGTACTTTGTTCCTGAATTTATTGTTTTAAAGGGGCATTCTGTAAAACTGCATTGAAGTAAGGACTGTTTGGTCTCACCTGACAAAAAATTTGAAGGACAAAATTTGAGGGATGAGTCTATGTGGTTCTCATCATTGCTCTGACTCACTAGTACATTAGATGCTTATTCCACATTTTTTTAGCGGGTGTAAACGGTCTTTACTGTTCTCAACCCTCAATTTTGCGTAGTGCACCTTTAATTTTATGATTCTGTTGATTGCGGGTTGGTCTGTTTCGAAGTTCAAACTCCTTATGTTGGGATTTTCTCAAATCTCAATGGAGAAAATGAATAGTTAAATATACCTCTGGGCCAGGCAGCCTTCAGCCCTGTTGTCCTGATGCTTTAAGCTCCACCCCTCTGGTGCTCCAAGTGGGTTAAAACAAACATTAATAAATTACTTGCAGACGCTGTTTAACCGAGATTTAATTGATTTGATTCACGTCGCCGCTCTCCTCTGCAGGCATCATTGCGGTGGTGATCTTCACCATCTTATGCACTCTGGTGTTCCTGATCCGCTACATGTTCCGTCACAAGGGCACGTACCACACCAACGAGGCCAAGGGGAGCGGGGAGTCCGGCGGGGAGTCGGCGGACACGGCCATCATCGGCACCGACAACCCGGAAACCATCGACGAATCAAAGAAGGAGTGGTTCATCTAACAGCCAATGACGGGACAGTGAGCGAGAGAGAGCGATTCATCGGACCCCTAGATGCTAGAGAGATGAAGATGGTGGAGATTTAATTTAATGACCAATCACGGGAGAGAGAGAGGAAAGGTCATCCAATAGGACTATGATCTCCAAGAGAGGGTGGGGATGTGTGGAAAGACGTGTACAGAAATCTGTTTTTTTTTAAATATGAAGACTATTAGAAAGAGAGGGGGACAGTTATTCAGTGGAATACGGCTCTGAGAGACTATATGTGTATATACTAACCGGCTTGTCCTTCTTTGTATTGTGCTTGGGAGTTTTCAGGAGTCCTTTGAATACTGTATATGACAAATAATTATAACTACTGGGTCGTGTGCTAGCACAGATTTATTGCCAGTCTCTGTTCCATTTTGATTTTATTTTTTAAGAAAATCTTATATCAAAAATGATCAAACCAACATGCCAAATCATTTTTGTTTATCGGGCTGTTGTCGCAGCAGCCGGTCAACCCTCATGTCTGTCGAATGCAACAGACACGCCACTCATATTGTGGTAATATAGAGTTGAATATGGATGCCAAAAGTCACTCTGTAAATACAATATGTTGTGTTATTTTTTTTTTCTCAAAAAGTTCTATTCAGAGTTCTAGGTCCAGTACCAATGAGAAATTTCAGATCTATATTACAATGATATCATATTTCTGTCCATAACATAATATGTATGAAATAGAGTTTTATGTTTAAATCTTATGACATTCGATTGTATCTGTATGGGACGTTCCTTTCTGAGGGAGGACAGAGAGGGGTTTCTCAAAGCATGATGGGAAATCATGACATTCCATGGTTGCGTTGGTTTCGCTCAGCACGGCAGCTTTCTTTTCTTTCGGGACGGGTGAACCCTGCGGCCTTTGCTCGTTTCAGATTTCAGCATTTGGTTTATTTCTTTGCCAAACACTTGAGTCTTACATGTCGTTCACCAGTTGGCTCAGACGTTTGCATAAAGAGGGCGAGTTTGAGTTCAGGAGCTTCACTTTGTACCTGCACAAATCGGCTCAGATTGAAATTGGACCGTGTGTTTGTGGTGCATCTGTGCGTACATGTGTGTTAATGTTGAAAAAGGCAGACTGGACAAATGGTCTCTTGGTGGTTTCAGCCTCTGTAGGTGTCAGATGAATGACTTCAGTCAAAACAGTGAGATGATCACAGAAAGGTATTGAATGTGGTTGAACAACTTGCCTGCCAGTTGAGGAATCGTCTTAATGCACTCAACTACACCCATTTAATGGTCCAAGCAGCATGAAACAAGCAAAGATTAATTTATTCTATTATGTGACCAAGATCTGGAATGAGGTTATGGTGATAATTGGCTTTTTAATCCATTGTGCCTTCAGGGTGTTCAGCCATTTCGCCTTTCCCCTGGACAGCTTAACACAGGCCTGCTGCAAACCTCACTACTTCTGTGCATGAAATCTTCATAAATTTGAATGAGTTAGTTATTTTCCTGAATTGTTCCTGAGGTGTTTTGTGTGCAAAGGTCCATGACCCGCGAAGCCCAGTGAAAGCCCAAATGCATAGCTTCAAAACGCATGCGTGAGAAAATCCAGCAGTCTCTCTCATGTCAAAAGCCGACTTTTTGCAGAACACCAGCGCAGGTTTCTATGCAGCAATAGCAACTACATTAATGTATAGAGGAGCAGCACTCTATACAACACACTAGCACCTTTTACACCCTCCCTCTGTTTCACACTCACACACGCACAATGTACATGCTTGACAGAGCATGAGTCTACGTCAGTTCAGCTACGACAGAAAGGTGTTCAGGGTCGGGGATGCTGCTGCTTTGTGAACTGAGCTCCACTGTAACAGTGCCACTGTTGTCCAACATGCTTTCAAAAGATGTACAGTTTGTTTTCAACCATGTTTCCTTTGCCATCACTGTCGCTTCCAGTATGTTTACCTTTCTGTGGCATCGGCCAGCACTTACAATGTGTCAGCGTCACCACTGACGGCCATTTTGTGTTCTTTTGTTGTGAATTTGCTTTTTTGTATGTACGTTAGGTCAAACGGCTGCCGTGGCATCCTATTATGTGAATGATTTTGCGTATCATCATGGCCTCATTATCTTTATTTCACGTCACCACAGACTCTAGGACAGCTGGTGAACACAGCCTACCTGCTAACCAGGGCCTCAGAGAGGATTTTCTCCAGCTGCAGATCATGGATCAGTCCCACCTGCTTCAAACCCCTGAAGGAGAACTAACGAATGACTCTAGATCAGTGAGAAGAACATTTTAACCTTACTTTCTTGACATAGTTATATTGATCACACCATGCACACACTCGCAATATGTGGTTTGAACATAATGACAATGATAATGGATTAACCATCAGTACAGAGAGACAAAACCATAACCCACATTCTGCTTTTGATTCTGTTGAGTTCAATAAAGAGTCTTTGATCTTAAAATATCAAGTCTTTTTCTGTGGATCAAGTTCATGTTGACTCATAGGGCATCAATGTAACGCTGTTCAGATGCGTAACATTTTGGTGAATGTCACACATCAGATAAAACAACATTAGGTCGGTCCTGGTAGCTTCTAATACAGATTCATGACATCAGGGCTTTGAGTCTGAGTGGAAATGCCATGAGGAAAGAGAAAAAAATGAACAATGAAGGGCAGAGATGTTCTTACTAATTTATATGACTTGTCTGAATTATAAGTTCAATAAAAAGAGAGAGAGCGAATGAGGGTGAAGAGAAAAAGAAGGACACTGAGTCAGAGGGAATGAATCATGGCTACATAGACTCCCTCTAACTGGGTCACTTATAAAGCCATTTTAGCTGAACTGACTGAATTAGCTTCAGCTCTTGTGTTTTCTTCCACATGCTGACATGAGAAATAATAGGCTGCACATATTGAAATGGTACAACATCACACAGAGATGGGCTGTTGCTTGCATCATCAAAAAAGCAGCTATCTACCTATCTATCTATCCTTGCAAGACCAGTGGAAGAACATCATTTTTAAGTCTTAGTGTTTTTATCTCTTACTAAGTATTTGTGTTCATTTTTGTTTCTGCTTCATAATAATGGAGCATAAAAAGTGAACTAGTGCGAACACTTTCATTAGAGGAGCTCCGTGGTTTGGTACAAGGTGACTTCAAAAGGCTCTTTCTGAATTTACACCGTGAATGTCTGTGGTTTTGATGAGACGTGACACAATCTGTGATGCATGGTAGGCTGCCCCCCTGTGGTCAGAAAGTGCAGCTTCATTCTGATACAGGAGATGCACAGTTAAACCAAATGCACGATGAGATGAAGGTTTTCATGTGTCCATACATGTGTCCAAACTGGTTGAACTGACCTGGAGCCAGATTATGAAATCTCACTTGTTGCAGACACTTCTAAATGTACCTGTAAGTGGCACAAGCAAAATAATTATGTCTAATATGTTAAATGATTGTTCTAAATTCCTAAAAAAATAAAAAAATAATAATAATAATAATACAAGCCAGACTCCAGTAGTCTCAAAATTGATGCTTTAACTCTACAAGTCTATATAGCAAACATACAACTTGGTCGTTGATCATCCTTGTGACTTTCCACCTTTGCAGCTGTTCCCCAGACTGCTGGGAATAAGAATGTAATCTTTGCCTGGTTAAATAAGGGCTAAAATGAGTGCAGATCTGGTGCTGCAGCTGATCATGTCTTCTTCATCAGTTTTAGTCAAAGAGATTAACAAACCCAAACTTTAGTTCTCACACATCTGAAGAACACCAGACAGTTAGATACCAATATATTACTTTACCTTAGTATCAAGATTTATTTTCAGTTCTCCATCAAGAGAGGCATTTATTCTCAGTCTCATTTTTAATCCATTTTTATTTTATCATTCCCCAAAATGATTTTTGTTTGTTTGTTGTGTAACTACTGGTTTACAAAATTGTAATTTTTTTTATCCTTGACTCCAGTAAAATATTGTGTGGTGTAGCATTTCTGATGCTCCAGTCTTATTCCTGTAAATGAACACTCAACCAGTAGGGGGCAGCATGTGTGAGGGTTAAATTAAAGTTTGGATTTAATACCAACCAGTACACAGACCTGTTCCCAGTCTGTTTTATTTGAAACAGACTCAAAAAAAAGGAATTACTCTGAACTCTTTTTTTTTAATTTAGAGGTTTATTTCAGCAAAACATAATCATAACAAAAGAAAACAGCAGTTAAAAAAAGAATAAGACATTCATGTACATAAAGACTGGCATGGCAGCTGCGTTTGGCGGAGTGTGAGGAATAGCCTCAGTCTTATCTATTCCTTGTCTTTCTCCTTGTCCCACTATCAACCCTATATTCAGTCATTCTAATGCCACAGTTAAAGCCAGAGCTGGAGGGGCACAGGGTTGAATTCGGGTTAGGATTGGTCTTTGGTACTGCAGGCAGCAAGGATTTGAATGAAATAGTTGTTAAGCTTTGTTTTCTTAGGTGTAGCTTTGGGGATTTGCTGCAGGGAAGACACGGAGAGTGAGAGAAACACCCATGGGAGATGAAAGGCTGAGACCTCAGAGGAGCAGCTGGAGGACACAGGAGGCCAGGGACCCTTCAGACTTCAGGACACTCAGCTGTAACAAGCAAGAATGAAGAAGCCAGTGAGCAAAGGTCTTCACCAATATCATGTCACGCAGAACAGAAACACCCAACCAGTCACAATGTACTTATGAGAAATGAATGTGTGTACGTCAGTGAGTGTATGTGTGTGGTTTTCAGGGCCTACCGTTCTTGGGCAGGATGGCGATGTTGTCGGTTAGGATGCCGGTCTCCTCGGAGAACTTTGTGAACCTCTGCTGCAGGTCGACACTCACCTCAGGGCGACGACCTGCAAACACAACATCAACCTCATCATATCCAAAGCACCAGCACCAAGATGGAGGACAGCACAGAAAATAATAAAATAGTAAATAAATAATTTATCTGTCATAGAATGTGGCAGAAATCACGCTTAATAAAAGAAAATCCTTGAAAGACGTTGATTGGCATCAGAAACAAGTGGGATTATTTCATCCTACTGGTAGATTTTTCACTTGTTATAAGGAAACAAAATGAGATTTTAACACTGAAATATGAAACTAAATGACTGGAGTTTTTGCAGTGCATTAGACGATAACTGTAGAAAGGCTTAAAATGCTACTAAAGAATTATGTCATCAAGTGACACATTTTGAGGAGCCCAAGCCAGGGCTTAGGAAACAGTAATGATGTTAATTGACCTCAAGGCCGCTGGTCTCTTGTGGTCCTGCCCACAATTTCTGGAGGCAAATTCACAGGGAATGAAGGGAATAATTTGGATATTGTCATTTATGTCCTATTATGACTATATTGTAGATTATAAAGGAATTGAAAAACCTCCGAGCCACCTTAGGTTAGATTTGCATGTCGGAGATGTTTAGAGATGGCTAATAGTCATTTGTACTGACAGGCCTTGAATCCACAAATTAAATACAATGCTTGCAAAGAGAGACACAACAAGGGCTGGTGTGGTGTGAGGGATCGGTGTGGTTCAAACTGAGAGCTGGACTCACTGTAGAGCTTGTTGAGCACCTCAGACACTCCGTCCTTGGTCTTGATTGTGTGGACCAGAGCGTAGTCGTCATACAGCACCTCAACGATGCGCATGTCATTGTCGTTGTTCCAAACTGAAGAACATGAAAAGACAGGAGTCAGGCTGTTGACTGGGCTTGCATGGACATACGTGTGTTAGCGCACGCGCGCGTGTGTGTGTGTGTTTGAAGTTACCTTGGCTGTGGAAGGTGAAACGTCCAGGAGTGTCGGTCTTCTTAGCCAGGTGAGTCATTCTCCAGCAGGAACCATCAGCACTGATGAAGAGAGAGCATGAGTCCAAAGTCAGTTTATTCACCGTCACTTTTGCACAATATTCAGGCAAACAAATTAGCATGTTTCCCTATAAAAGCTTCATCACGTACAATGTAAAAACTCTCCATCTTAACAAGTCACTTAGAGTCATACTAAGTCTTAAATCTTCAAGATATGCAGTTTTAATGCAGTTTCACTTGTTTCAAGAATTTTTCTGGGAAATATGTTGAAACAGGTCAGAATAAGGCAGATCAGGCCACTAATATTTAAAAAAATGACACTTGATTCAAGAAAATTCTGGAAGCAATTTGATTAGCATTGGAAACAAGTGGGATTATCTCATCCCAGATTTTTCACTTGCTTGAAGAAAAGGTTTTAGCGCTGGATCTGAGACCAAGTGACTTGTTAAGGTGCAGATTTGAGGCCTCGTGTGTCTGATTACAAACTCGAACTCACTTCAGGTTGGCATACGAGAGGTCGAGGTCTCCCATAGCAGTTGGCACCAGCATGGCAGTGCCCATCTTCATCCCTGCCTTGTGGTTCACGAACCACTGAGCATTGGTGGCAAAGCCGACCATGTACCACTTGCCAGCTATCTGAGAGAAATACAGGGAGCAAATATTTCTATCAGTACACAAAATCCATCAGGAATGCATAAATTATTATAAAGTGGAAGTGACAGAGGCCATGTTTGACCTTTCATTGCTCCATTAACTGATTCAATTGAAGGCATTAATGTAATTTTGATTCTGAAACAACAAAGACTAATAAACTTTTTTCATAATCATTTTGGGAATATCAGCTTTCAAAAGGGGGCTGACATAAGCAACATTAACTGAATTGTGCTGAGAGATATAGAAAAAGCTATATAGGGTTAC
>OMKZ01044220.1:0-10156 GCA_900302535.1 Neoniphon sammara | reverse complement strand
CAACGCTGGAAACCTCTGATGCTCGGCTGGGGATACGGGCAGGTGGGTGGGAATCTTCATTTGGAGACGTAGTGTGGGTGGCTGTGGGGGGCTGGGGCGAGCGATCGAGGATCGCAGCTTCGCCGTGGGATACAGGAGGCGGGCATGACTTTTGGGATCGGGGAGTCACATGGAGGTCACTGGAGCATAAGGGAGTGGATTTGAGCTCCGCGCTCCCTCAGTACCTCTCCTAAGGCTGTGAGTGCTCTTCTCCCCTTTACTTCCTCTTTCCACAGAAGATGCTAAGGTGCTCTCCTTCACCTCCTTAAAAGATCTTTTGCTATTTACTTCCTTGCGGTGAAGGAAACCTCTGACGTTACATGTCTTCTGAAAGATACATGAACACTTCCTGTTTTCCTGACTTTGAAGATAAGTGCTTCAACTATTTATATCTATTAAATGGATGTGAAAAACAATACAGAGGGAAGGGACGGCTGGTTTAACAGGCAGAGATAGAAATATCTCTTAAATAGCAGGTACAAACTGCGATGCATGTTACAGTCACTGCATAAATAGAACTGAGCGCATGTGCTGAACCACTGAGGCGGCAATAAAAAAACAAACAAGTAAACAAAAAAAGAGAAAAAAGTGCTCCCAAGTGTCATCACCACTTTAAGCGAGACTTACTGTATAAATAATATGCCCCAATTGCATGTCTGTCATGAGATCATGAGGCAAGAGATGACTCAATTACATTGAGAAAAACATTGTTAATCATGTGCAAACAGTTCATTGCCAATGAACCAGCGTCATAGGCATTCTGTGGCATTAGTCATTGCATATGGTCCACACCTAGCTATCTGATATGATACAGGAAGACTAATTACGATGGCAAATGTGTGTCATCATCAATGGGATATCAGCATTGAGCTGCCACTGATGCAATCTGGGTAAAATCTGATACTGATACTAATTTAGGACTCATATACCACAGGCGGGAATACATGGAGTCATCTTTATCATCAAAGTACGTCACTGAAAATATCTTGATGTTTGCTGCAATGAATTCCAAAAACCTCATACCTTAACTCTGCAGTGCTGCAAAAAAAAAAAGGAGAAAGGAAGCCGAGACAGAGGAGGCAAAGAGCAGAAAGGAAAAAAAAAAGTGAACAAGAGCAGAGAGGAGATATTGTAGAGAAAAGAGAAAGTGAGAGCAGCAAAAGGTCAAGGCGCTCACGTTTTCTGTTGCTGGTAACCCACTCATCAAGTGGCGGGGTTCTGGTGCCACTAGTCATGTGTCACAACAAGGCATGATGGAGAATGCCTGACTCCTCCACCCCGGGCCATGACCTTTCTGACAACCCGTCTGTCAATGCCGCGCCAGAGTTGTTGCCGCCAGTGATGGGTCACTGCATGGGAAGTGCACTGGCGGAGATGAGGACATGTGACACACAAAGAGGTTGCCACCTGTAGCCGCACAAATAACCAATCCCTCTGACCTTGTCACATTTTACACTTGTGCCGCAGGGCCAGGATGCAAACAATGAAAACCTCTGCAACTAAACGACAAATCAATACGACCAGTTGAAAAACAAAATCAGTGTGGAAAGAATTTAAAATCACAGGCTTATATGCCAATCAATGAAGCTCTCAATTGGTCTGTGTTTGCATATGGCCATAAAGTTCTGAGATGCAGACTAAACACACTTATGCCAGGCTAGCAGTAGAGTGCTACTAGAGTGCAGTACTTTTAACAATAAGGGTTATGTCATGATCCAAAGATCAAGTTCAAATATTTACATTTGGTTCTCTGGGTGTTTCAGGGCGTGGGCATCAAGCACCACAAATTGATATTTACAAGAACATGGATAAAGGGCTTTCTGGCCTGCATGGGCTGCTTTCTATTTTTAGGATTAAGAGGAAAGTTGCAGTATATCCACCTCTGGACATGCCTGGTCATATCTCGTCTGGGCGGTTTGCTGCAGCGGTATCTCACAGTAATTTATAATGACCTCACACTCCCCGTGACTTTTGCTTCACATTTGCCTCTCAGATCAGTGTGATTTATAAGCGTGGCGTGGTTTACTATGTGCTAATGTATGACACGATAACATAAGAGCAAGGTTCAAATGACAACTCCTTATTCACTTGCTTTATTATAGCACTCTCCAGAAGCAGAACTCTCTTTACGTTGAATCTAAGCAAGAGATATTTTCTCAGTCAGGGAAAAGAGGTAAAGTGGATCAAAATAACATATAGGGCTTTTCCTTAACTCCTTGAAATTCACAACTTTCACAGAATAAATTAGAATTCACACATTATTCATTTCTCTCTTTTCTTCAAACTCAGCCAGCCTCTTTTAGCCCTTTTCGACGACCAAAGGTAACCCCGAACTTTCCATAACCTGCAACTTTTCAGAAACCAAGAAGTTCTGGGATTGGCTTTTGTTTCCATTTCCACTGCATGAAGAACCCACCGTGAAGGGTATGAAGTGCGTCATATACTACACTATTTCATTTCTAATAGTACAGTCAAGCGCCCTCTGAATACTTTCTTCTCTCCAAATACTGATAAGGGTATGCACCTCTTTTTGTCCAACTCACAGTTTCCATTGTTTCACAGTTTGTTGTTTGGCTGCAGTGAATGGCTGTGTTGTGCTGTAGCCCTTTAATGATAGTGCATGTTTAGGGAAGTGTCGTCATGTCCATGCGTGTCCAGTCAAGATCAACAGCACTGCTACCTGAAGGTTCCAGGAACTTTATTTAGAACTGTGTCTTTGCCGATGGAAACAATTCTGGAACCCATGACATAGGTTTCACAGTGTGGCACATCTCGCTAAGTTCCCACATTCATAAAGGGCTATTAGTCAACCTCTACATTTTATTTTAAGTGTGCACTCAGTCCAAACCGTTCAGAGGGTTTGGTGGTGTCACTCGCGCTTCAGCTCTCACTGGCATCTCCTGCTCACTCAGACGTGCACTCACCATGATTAATTAACCTTGATTCATTAATCTAATTAGTTAACACGCGGCAAATGAAACATGAGCGTGCACACTCACAACAGACAAACACTTTCCACCAAGAAAAAGGGAAGAGGGGAAGATGGGTGAATGTGGGACAGGAGGGGAAAAAAATACCATTTGAGAGAATTTAATTGCTTCTGATAATGGCAGTTTTGTAGGCAGTTTTGAAGGTCATGCATCCCTCTTGCACATCATAAATGTCAGTTAAGACAAGGAACTGCTTTTGGGTGAGGCGATTAAGTTCGTGTGAAGAGGGGCCTTGGTAACACAGGGCTCACAGGCAGGGGAAGTTTAGGCGTGCATGGCAGCTTTCTGACTTGCATTGACAGAAACCTAAGACATATTATTGGTGATTTAATACTTGTTTACATTATTTTGAGCCTAGAGAGCTGAAAATACATAGATATAGCTCAGATCAATGCCTTGGCATAAAAAGCATATTGAAAAAAGCTCAAAAGTAAAAGAATATCGTTTATGTTAACTTTTTCCAAATTGCTACATATGTTATTAATGTACAAGTGTTTATCAAATATTGACAAATAATATAGCTGTGCAAAAAAAATAATACAGCCGAGTTTTGCAATCAATTTTCTAGTTGTGTCAATATGTATAATTTTATTTATACATATTATTTTCATGTTAAATCTACATTTTAGTGCACTGTTTGAGTAAGTGCGCTAAAGTCGGTTTGTCCCCTGGTTTATTATATAATATGTTGTACATTTTATTAGTCTACCAAGGTATTTTGCAGTAGGTTGTTTTTTAAGCTTTATTTATACATTTTCAGTCATTTTCAGTTTGTAGAGCATTGCAATCTACTATTTATTCTGATACAAACTGTACTGTGATTCATGCATTATGATACGAATTGTGTCATGAGCTCCTTGTCAGTACCCAATATATATTTTTTTCCCTGTGTGGTGACACCCATAATTTAAATCAAATGCTTTCATTACAACAGGTGATGTTCAAAGGATGCCTCGGAAACCAGTCTGCACGCACTAATAATTAATTAATAATATAATTTATGACAATTACCCTCAGACATGATTTGTTTCCACGCTAGCACACAGGTGTCTTTTAACTTCAAGGCTCCTTTGACCACCATATTGCTGTATTGTGCTCTGTGCGTGAGAGCCTGAAGTCATGTGCGGTGGTGGTGGTGGGCTGGTGTGTGGTGGACTCTTTAGCAAGTGCAGCTTCACTCAGACTCCTTTTACCTTTCTTGCTGTTTGTCATTCACTTTGCAGCTGCCAGATGCTCAAACACCTGGCCATAATCACAGCAGGGGTCTTAAATGCACGGTGCTTATGAGCAAGACGTATCAGAAACCTGAACCTGGACCTCCAACAAACAAGGGCTATTTAACGACAATTACAGGCTTCCATCAATAAACCACAATTACTTGCAGTCTCATCCCTGTACTTACTAATCATGGCTGACAAACGCTGGTGGGTTCAGTGAAATGATTTTTATGTACCAAGTCTTTCAAGGTGAACTTATTAAGTCAGCTCGCTCTTTGTTTATTTCTACAAATGTTTCTGCTTACAATCAAATCCGAGCAATTGCATCTGCAAAAATTGCTCTCAAATCAGTGATTTATTTTTTCATTTTTTATGTTTCAAAAACTTAAATTCCTGTCATTTACCCACAAGATGACTTATATATCAGTATATATCATTATCATTATGGTTTTTAGTCAAATTCATTAAAATGATCACATTTTAGTGTTTTTTCTGTCTTTTTTTTATCAGTGAAACCCCTTGGTGGTTTTGGTCACCTATTACTTGTCTTGCCCTCTTGACCCCGAACTTAATGCAAGAATTGATGCAACACTGGTGTGATATAACAGTCCACACCCCACCTGTATCCTCCTCTTTTGCAACTGCATCCACTCTCTTGCAACAGAGGAATTTCAGTTTGCTGCGTCAGCAGACTCAGAAGTGGAGTGCGTATTTCCTGCCATAGGTCTGCACTGGAAACCATCCCGACCAGACAGTACCCATATTTGGTTTCAACTGATACAGAAGTTCTTATCACACATTTTGTTGTTGCTTGGGTTTTAATATTTCCTTTCTTCTGTACACTAAAATGAAGATGAAATAGTAAAATCTTGAAAGTGGAAACTGGAATTTTTTAACAATTTCTGCTCTTTATAAGACACTGGCTCTTCAAAATTTCCCCTCCTTATTTCTGTTTCCAAGCCTTTATGCCTGACATTTAATTTCATTTTCAAGAGCTTACCAACCTATAATACAGCCCCCATTTAAAAGCGACTTAATTGTTTATCTGCGTGGAAGCATTGGCTGGCCTTTTCAGATTTCAGTCGTACACTGCATTAGTGAAGCCCAAACTGGCAATTACTTGACAATGTCTTTTGGGCAACTTGCTTTCCAACTAAATGCCATGTCTCCATGCTATACAGATATGTCATCACTAGGCAAAGACTTTAAAAAGCACTGTGAAAACAGAATGAATGCATCTTGATATGCTATGGTTTACCTGAATCTATTCAAAACATAGCTTAGGACTGGCATTGCATTCTCAGTCCTGCTAGCAATAAAACTAAATATCACACAAGATTTCAAAGCATGTATGTCAAAGCCCGTCCCTTGGCAGTGCAGGTGGCATACTGACTCTTGGTAAATTTGGATACTCAGTTATTTCAAACCTTGCAATATGGAAAAACAAGTCTGATCAAGTAACTCTGCCAACTTTCAGCTCATCTCACCACTAACCCCACATGGTTTTGAAAGGAGGGGTTAGAATACCAGCTCAAATGGAAACAGAAAATTTTCTCCACCTTCAGTTATTACTGAAAAGTGGAAAACTGTCATCTGAGTTTCTTTTTTAAATAGTAATAACAAAACCAGGACGGACTTTCTCTTTGTTGTTGATTGTCCACCAACAGCTACACAGGAACCCAAGTTTGCTGAAGCTTCATGTCACGTCGGAGAAAAAATATCCTCCCTTGTGGCTTGTTGTGACTGCTGCTATGAGTAATTATGAATGCTGTAATGATATGTTGGATGCGTAGTATAGGAAATGCATTCAACATGGGTTTGTAATTGTACTTGAGTGTGTAAAGATGGCAGGCACCTTGTCCTACTTCACCAGCAGAAGCTGTGTTAAATAAAAGAGGCAGAGGAAAAAAAGAAAAAAAGCTGAGGCAAGGAGCAACACACTCAGGGCATTACGGGAGTAACCTGCAATTATTTTATAGCTCTTAAGATTCCTGAGCTCTTAGTCAGTGTTTACCGTGCAAGGGCACGGCAAGGCCGCAAATTAGAACCACTCACTTTGGCATCAAACGCTCACCAGTCACGCACAGGCCTGAGCTTTCTCTCTGAGAAAGGGGCAGACTCAGGATAGAAAGGCAAAAAGGTAATGCTTAAAGACTGTCTTTCTACTCCTACTTTTTTTTTTCTCCCTCCAACACAGTAGTTGTCCTTTTGCCATATCATCAATAGACTTGCTAAGCCCCCAGTCATCTTCAGCTGCACAGACTAAAAATACTCACTTCTACTCAATTCACTCAACCAACAGACAACAGCTCTCTTGACTTGATGTGGAGCCATGTGGTAAAAACCACAACCAACAGGTCAAACCAACAGAACAGTGCGGCAGTCAAAGTGCAGAGCCGACAACAAGTGCTTCTGAATTGTCTCTATTCTAGTCGTGACACAGCAAATGACACAATAAATAGTATAGAGAGCACGGCCAGCTGTAATGGCCGGCTGAGGGCCATTTTAATCATAGCCTTAATGGAGCTTTAATGATGGGTGCTGGAGTCACACTCGATGATGTCACGGCCACAGTCTCCTTCTTAATACCCTTGTCACATTCTCTTGTTCATAAGGACGACAAAACGTGCACGAGTGTGTGAGCACGCGCGCGCGAGTGTGTGAGTTTTTGTGCGCTCGTGCGTGTGCGACGGCCACAGTCTTGTTTTCCAGGTCTGTGCAGGAGAATTGTGAAAGCCTCATCATGTGACTCAGTGGCCTATCTTGAGCCACGACTTCTCCAAAAGCTCAACTGCCGCGCAGTTTGGGACGTCAGCCCGACGCAAACCGCAGCAACGAAAGCCTGGTGAGTGGCTGAGAGTGGAGCAACAATGATGTGGCAACCGGAAAGGTAAGTTAGCCGCAATCTGGAGACTGATTGGCTGTGGCTTTTGGCTTATCTCTTGAAAACCCTTAGTAGCCGTGGCCTCTTCACAAGAAAGGGACGACAAAGTAGAAATGTGGACGAGCACACAAACAAACCTGAAAACACTGGCCTGTGTGCCCAAAATGAGCTCCGTCGCCAGCGGTGATTCAGCGGTGTAGGCCGTCGCATAAGTGGCTTTGTGTCACTCTCCTTCTGCCTTAATCTGGGCTTTGTGAGGAGGAGGTGTCGAGTTAGAGTGTTTCTTGTCGGAGGAGTAGTCAGGTGCTGAGATTGATAAGCCTCAGCGAGCATCGTGGCACTATAAATGCTACTATGAAGGGTTTTACTGTTCGTGCTTAGGCCATGCTTTAATGTGATATGGGCATGGTGTGTGTTTATATATTTCACGTTCAAGTTCTGGGAATTTGGTAGTTGGGTTTTATTCCACTGCAGTAAACAAGTTACATCAACTTCTTAAGTCAATGCAGTGCAGCCTCACTTGTATAAATATCACTGGTTAAAGGTATTACTGGTTTTAAACATTTTATGGGCATTTGATGTGAGAGCAGTCTTAGATTTAGTCAGCCAGTAACTGAAACATGTTACAAATCAGAGAGAAATTTAGCAAAGACATTACTGATGACTTAGGTTTTTATATTTTTAAGAGTGATTTGATTGTGAATATGAAATGTGTGTTGTGAAATGCTTGTTTGTGAATGCTATCTGGCAGAAAATTCTGATGTGTGAGTCGAACATGAATTTCAACTGGAATCTTTGACATGTTGCAATTTATGTATTAACTAAATGGGTTGATATTCAAAATGTATGGCAATGAAAAAGATATTTTATCAATGAGTCAAAGCTGTTGCAATTCATTGCATGTTGACATAAGCAATAAAAAGGGTTTTAAATAAGATTGTGAAGGTGATTTTGGAATGCATACTTCAGAAACTGTGGCCTGGTACCCTTATGTACTTTATGTCATCTACAGGGGCATTCCACAAATTTCTGGGCCCCACAAAAAAGACAATTTTTGCATTAAGCAAAGCAAGCAGGGTCTAAGGACCCATTCTCATTTTATGGACCCACACATCAGTTTGTAATCTGATTTATTTTTCTATATTTCCATACTAAATGAGTCTAAATAAATAAAACTTTAAACTGTATTGCAAAATAAGCATTTCAGTTTCAGGTCTTAGGAGGGCCCCTCCACCCTTGGGCCCTGAGTAGTCAGTCCCCCTTTCCCCCCCAGTGGGACACCCCTGGTCATCTACAGCAAACATGTCTGCTAAGCCTAGTTTCAAGGCAGATATTACAATTCTAGTGCACTGTTATGAGATTCATTAATCTCAAAGGAAGGAAATGATTCTGCATATTTGGTTTAATGAAAATGTATCATTACTCAATTTTGCCCCAGTCTATATCAGAGTTGGATGATTAGCTTTCATTAACATCATTGTTCCACTGCAGAATACCCAAGGTTCAAATAACAGTTCCATCGTTTGCTCTGAATAAAGTCATTACTTGACCGGGACTGACTGCTGATATTGCCCTTGTTCTATTTTAATATCTCACTGAGAGACACACAATATCAGCCAATAAAGAAAAAGAAAGAAGGTTAAGAGTGGGTTGGTAAAATCAATTGATTTGAATGAAGAACACCTACTTAATCAGCTCCTGAATTAATCAAAATATAACCTCTTGCTATGAGTGATGCTTTCTGTTTCACCCCTCTGTAAAGATCCATTTAACACTTCACCGGTAACAAAACCCTCAAACTGACAAGAGGTTAGGGAAAATGCTTTTCTTGTTTCAGAGGTGATGCCTTGACACTAGAAAAAAAAATATCACTGTGGTAAAGAGGTGGAAGCTTCGACTAGAGGTTGAGCATTCAAATGTCATTTTAAATACTGCATTGCTGTGTGCCCTTGAGCGATCTCACAATGTAAACAACATGGATGTTAAAAAAAGGTGTATAAAATGTATACAACACACACACACACACACTACTATGTCTCCAGGGTTTCTGTTCAGCAGAGATGTTAGATGTGTACATCGGGAAATACATCAAAATAGCAAAGTTTGAAAAAATATATATTTATTCAAGCTATTCACATTTTCAACACTACATGCTGTGACAAACAAACACCAGGAAAATAAATGCTAAGGTAATATTGCAAAACCCTCCAACAAAGGGGTTCCCTTCAGGTTTAATACAACTTTGATATCATAGCCAAAACTGATTCTTGATATTCAGTCTAATGTTGCATTCTGAACTGAAATATGCCACTATTTGATCAGTATAATGAGAGGTAAATAAAACATAAAAAATATTTCTTTAAAAACAATATGCAAGATACTGTGTATGGTTGCATGTAAATGTCAAATAAACATGCACAAGAAAACATTGTACTTGATGTCCCCTGCCATAACCATGGCCAGGACTTGAAATGCATCTTATACAAGATGCTTAAGGGAGGCTGTAAATCCTCTATATAGATTGTGAACTGCTTGCCTTGCACCAAGCCCCCCCTCCTCCCCTCCATACCCTTAATCTGTCCGCAGCTCCTCGCTGTGGCCCTCTGGGCAGCACGAGGCCTTGCCTTCCTGGGCTTCTTACGCTCCCCACCCTCCTGCTACTGAGGTGGAAGACAATGCTATTGCTACACACCGCCCAGAGGACTGTCAGGGAGATCATGAGGAGTCAAATTCATGTTTTGCCCACCTCTGAAAAAGTCTTTACTGAAGCCAATTTGCAGCATTTTACATATCATTTAGCAAAGAGCTGGGAATATTATTAAAATAAGTTGAGTCAATAGCTACATGGCCCCCACCTCGCCTTTGCTTTGATTGACTTCCAATTATAATCAAGATTTGAACTTGTATAGACATCCCGGAAATGAATGGCTGAATATGAAATAGTTCTTGCTCAGATAAGGAAAAGCTAACGTTTTTCCAGATGCAACATCTATAGCTGAATGAGCATGGCTAGTTCAATTGTGGAC
>OMKZ01044214.1:0-11424 GCA_900302535.1 Neoniphon sammara | reverse complement strand
GGATGGGCCCACTGGCCAGCACCGTCACCACAGGCTCTCCATCCTTGGGCTGGAGGGAGGAAAAGGGAATCACTCAGTAAGATAAACTACTGTCAAAGCTCTCATATGTGGTCATTTTGTACTTTAAGCTTTTAGTTTACTTCTGAACAGGTCATGTGCTGTGAGTGAAAGTTAGCTAGGGACATAAAGAAAGACATAAAGAGTAAAGAAAGGAAAACAGTACAGAAGTGAAAGACAGAATATTAGTCTCACAGGAATGCCCATGCCAGGAGCCTCCAGTATGCAGAAGTCATCGTTGTCAGTGGAGCCCTCGGAGCCTTCCTCTGACATCAAGTCTGCCTGCGCCTCTGTTGCCATGGTAACCAGCCTGTCGAGATCAGCCTCCTCTCCCTGCAGGACGGTGGGGCGCTGCTTCGGGGCCTCGCCGGGGAACAGGTAGACAGAGACGGGCGAGCCTCGGGGCATGGAGGGCGAACCTGAACATACGCGAAATGCCGATTAATCACTTTCCCAAATCAGTGGAATAATCAAGATTTTGTCAAGAGTTCTTTGTTTGCCACAGTGACTTAAAACCTCCTGTCCAGTTGGGAGGAACATACAGCAGCTTTTCTCATTGAAACTTTGATGGTGTGTGGGTGTAATTTTACCAATAGGCTGGGTTGTTTCATGTTTTTTTAACACATTTATCACGGAGAGACAAATTCAGGTCAATCAGTTGGTGTAGCAACTCACTATGAAGCTTCCTCACAATTTTATGGCACAAATTTTTTTCTATGAATTATTCTTTATTGAGTAGTACCTAATTAACGAAAGGAAGTAAAACTAGTACTGTAAATTTAACAGAACAGGCCACCTATGTGTCTGTGATAGATTACCATATAGTAATCCCACACTACCTGGGTCTAAACTCTCCTCTCGTTGGCTCTTCTCCGTGTCGATCAAGGCGTCGGTCAGGTCACACTGGTTGATCTCAGCAGTCTCAGCTGGAGGACAGGGAGGCGCGGAGGCGGGACTTTCTGACAGCTGAAGAAACAAAGCCAGGCAATCATAATGAATTACAGAAATTAGGCAGTTTTGTGTCATCTTTATGCAGCTGCATGTAACTCTTAGAAATCTTAGAAGTTATCGGACTTTTACTCCAGTCAGAGCAGCAGAATCGCTCCCCATCTTCCACCATCTTTTCAAGAAGTACCTCACGTCCCCTTCCTGTGTTTATTATTTTATTTTTATTTTTTAACAAGCACTTTGCTACGGCATTGCTGTTGCACAGTCAAAGGAGCACTAAAGCCATGACCTTTGCACTCCTTATTTTTGGTTGTTTACATTTTTATTATCTAGGCATTGAAACATTTTTTACTGTTTTCCACTGGAAGTCAAACTGGTTAAGAGCATCAGCTACAGTAACTGTGTACATTCTATGATGGAAAAGTAGATGCTGCTAACTGAGAAGCACTGTAGCATAAACCATCTCTCATCCGTCCACATCCATCACTTTGAATGACGCTAGTGAATATCCAGGCTTTACCGGTAATTTCTGGCCGGCGATTTCAGTGGGCGAGGCGTGTCGCAGTGGGGGGTGCAGGTCACCCTGGGAGACCAGGTACTGCAGCAGGTTGACCAAGGCAGCGCAGGAATCTGCGCACGTATGGAGGTGAACCACGTTGTTGGAGCAGCGGAGCTCAAACAGAGGCTGAGTCTGTAGGAGAAAGAGAGCGAGGAGTAGAGGATGACAGATGGAAAAGAATTAAGTGAAAGAAAAGCAAAGGTGGTGAGAAAAGGATGATAAATACATGACAGGAGGGGAGGGGGGAAAGGAAACACATGGAAAGGGGGTCTGAAACTGTGGACTGGACAAATGGACTCTCTGTCCGTTTGTTTCTTCGCTTGCTCTTGTTCGTTCATTTGTCCCACATAATCACTGACTGGATTTTGGGAAATCATGCATCTCACCATGGGCATGCAATCATCCATATCAGCTGGTGACTGGATCATTTGTACAATCAAGTATCATGTCATACCGCAAAGGCCAAGAGAAAAGACTACCAGACAATGCAAATGGACCTACAAAATGTATTTGCATTGTTATGTAACAGCCTTGAAACTGTAACCTTCTCAGATTTGGCTCAAAGGCTGACTGCATCATTCATGAGGGACGATGTCCTCACTGTTGCCTTACTGGTTTTGCTTCCATGCCCAACTCCAATGTGATCCAAGTCTTAAAGTGCAAGTCGAAAGCTATCCTTATGGGAGTACTTCATTATGATAAAAGAAGCATTTATAAACACTGGGTCGGTGCTTGTTAGTGGCTTTTGAGCGAAACGGAGCTAAATTATAATGTTTTGTTTATTTCCCTATATTCTCTAGCGGGGCTGGTAATTTTCTTGCTGCGGTTCTGCGGTGCTGAGTGAATATGGAGGAAACACAGGTATGTAAACAGATAGCGTGTACTCACCAGCTTGCCCGTATCACTGCCTTTCCATGTGGTGATGGCCAACTCCAGCAGGTCAATGTCCAGAACACACACATAGTCTGAGGAGAAGAAAGAGCGCCCATGATGACAACACACACACACACACAGAGAAGCACACAGAGTATAAGAGTGTATTCCAACTAACAATAAAAGCAATAGAAGCATACATAATGACAACATGCTGTGTGTGTGTGTCTGTGTCCGCCTCCTCATATTGAGAAGTCATTTTGAAACTGGCAGACACACACTCTCTCTTCTCGCCCGCTTTCCCAGTGGCACACAGGGTATAATCTTACAAACAAACACACACGTGCTAACACAGACTACACGACACACATACACACACACACACACAAATGCATCACGTGTCTCACCTCTCCTCAGGTCGACGGTGTCAGTCTCACATTTGTCGGAGAGGTAGAGAGCAGAGTCGTCCAGGATAAATCTGACCACGACACAACAGAAAACATTTTATCTGGGATTCACCAATGGTCCTGTAATCTGATACAAACTGTAGGAATGTGTGATTATCAGACATTTTTATGCTAATGAATGTAATATAAAATAGCTATGTTGATCATACTCACTAAAATACTATCTATGATTTTTTTGTATAATCAAGAAGACTGAAAATTCACATTTTAGGGGATCTTGACATGATTTTAAACCATCATGTGCTTTATTTATTTATTTAGATTGTGTTTTGTTTTTTTTTTTTCAAATGGTGGATATCTTTATCTTTAATTCTGGGTGACCTGTACCTCAGGTGGAAGGTGGCAGTGTCTACGATGATGTTACTGGACAGAGAGAAGGACTCGGCTGTGAACAACACTCGCAGCGGCAGATACAGTGGCCTGGCGGAGAAGGAGAAGGAGGAGGAAGGTATGAAAGTTTAATAAAAAATATCACTATCATTTTATTATATTATTGCAGCAGCGCTTGCTGTGTGCATATATGTACCTGTAGTCCACAGCGCAGGTAGCGAGGTGTGTATGCAGGACGGTGATGACGGCAGGTGGTGTGTATCCCAGGATAGGGTCATCGATGACATCCAGGAAGTCGACCAGCTACCACAAACAAATAGACACAGTGAATCAGTTAGCTGTGTTTTTTTTTTTTTTTTTACCTATTTTGACTTTATCCTGCCTGGAAGATTAGTGTGGTTTGCATTTTCCTGTGCAATCGAGGTGGTTTATTTGCACTAGGCCAAACCAATCCCCTACGAGTGAGCGGACCAAATTCAAATAGCAGTTGGATGCAGACCGGCTTGGCTTTGGGGTTTGTTATATAAAGTTTTTACAATAAAGACCATGGGAAAGTGCTTTTACACCCATTTGGTTTTCTGTTGGGACCAAATGGCGTGGCTGATGAGTTAACATGGGCTTCGCTTGTGGTGGACAGTGGGATAGTGATAACAGCTATTAGCCCGAGTAATGAAACATGTGCGTCATCTCTAGGGCTCATCATTTGTTCTTCTGTGTCTCCCTTCCCTGCGTTTCGCTGTTCAGTAAATTTTACTCCCAGATATTCTGACACATAGATATTATAAATCTCTGAAATGTTGTAAATAGACCTTTTTCATTGCAGCCATTGTGACATGAATATCAGGGTAAACCCAGCTGTTACTAATAACATTAATTAAGGTTCTGTTCCATTTACAGCCAGGGTCTTGGTTAATTAATGTGATCCATAACAGCTGTGTTTACCTGCTATTTCATGTCAAAATGGCTGCTGTGAAAAAGGCCTGTTACCTTTTTGGTCCGGCCTCTTTTCCCAAAACCTGCCTTGTCTACTTCTAAACGAGGTACCCATATTCTACATTTCCTAGAATGCCTATTTATAATGTCCAAGCAACGTGTCCAAACCATTCAGCTGCAGGTTTTACATGTAAGTGGAGAGAGAGAGAGACAGCAATAACACAGGAAGCGAGCGAGATTTTACAGTTGAGAAAAAGCGAAATTCACCCCCTTCACTCCAGACACAACCTGTTTTGTGGCCGTGTTGCATTCTGGTCTGTTGAGGCAAAGTTGAGTCTAGAAAGAAGCTAATCAAAATGTCTCAAAGTGACATCTAGTTGTGGCCTGTTATCCACAGAAATAAGAAAAACACACCACCGATCAACAACGTGGACCCAGAAATGCAAGTGGCGTCACCAATAGCTGTTTCCCAGCAATGTTGAAGTGTTTTAGGGAGGATTCTTCCTTTAATGCACTGTGAAAGAGAAACATGGAGTGGACTTTTTTTCTAGTGAGTCCCTAGTTGTTCCTCCTACCTGCTCATGCCAACTGTGATTGGTCTGGGTCATGTAATGTCGCATGGTGGCGCCTTGGAGTCGAAGGGCAACCAGGAACTCCTACAGAGAAATGCAGAAAGAAATGTAGTTTAATTTGAAAAATGCATGAGTGACGAAACTAAATGAGTGTTGAGGACGCACCTTGACGTTCCTCTGGGGGTCCAGGGTGATTTTGATGGCTGTGGACAACATCTGAGGCTCGCTCTCTCTGCCGCTCACACTGCTCACGCCTGCCTCTGTGGGGTAGATGGTGGGGTCCAGGTGCTTTGGGGGAGTGAAGTTGGGCAGCTCCAGCCGCTCTGGGATAGGGGTGTCTTTCACCACCGCTGTAGTTGTGTGTGTGGGAAAAAAAAAGAACCAACTGTGACTGATGACCCCAAACGCACAATTAAATCTTGTACAATTCAAAAGTATATGGAGAGAAAACAGGAATCAAATGATGTTGGAATAATGTGCTCGGCTTTGCAAACAACAAGACGGCAAGCACCTCGATGGTACAGCTCCACCCGTCTGCTCTCCAGACACAGGAAGTTGAGGTTGGGGTCGTTCTGGTACTGCGCCACACTGAATATCTTCCCCCCTTCCAGGTCGAGCACGATCTCCCCGTGGCTCTGGTCCTCCTGAAATAACAACAGACAGAAGAGAGAATAAGATACATAAGGAATTGATCGAGCAAAATGGAAATGCTCAGAAAAGCTCATTTACAAATCAGTTTAGATAAAAGAAATAGGATACTGCTCGGAAGAAGTCAGCAAACCCAAAAAGGGTTTAAAAACCTCTTCTGATTTTACAAAAGGAACAAATGAAGTCAAGGGTTTTTGTATTCAAAATCTAATCTAAACCCCAAACCCAAATCTCGGTGAAACCTGGCCTCGAAAAGTAGAGCGCCTTTTTCTCTGTGGGTGGTGACATCATCTGCCACAAAACACCAGGCACCCTACTTTTCACCATTAGAGGTCAGGCTTCATACAGATTTGGGTTTGGGGTTTAGTCACTCTTTAAAGTCATTGCTCTTATAATGTCATGGTTATCAGCCGTGCGGCTCACCTTCCTGTCTGTCATGGCTTGCAGTCGGCCCTTGCCAATGAGGACTGTGAGGGACAGGAGGCTGAGGGTGTGGTTAGGGCGGGGCGCCAGCTGTCTCCTGCCAGCTGATTCGTTGGCCAAGTAGAACGCAGGTTCATCCTCCTCAGAGTCAGAGTCTATGACAGAGAGAGAGTGAGAAGACAGAAAAGAATAAAGAAAAAACTTGACCTGTCATTTCATTTTGTTCATCAGTAAATAAGGACAGTGAGGAGCACTGCTTGTTCAGAGTACAAAAGCTGTTTGATAAATCTATTCAGTTCAAGATGTTTTGGCTGGCTATTTGATACTGTTGGTTCTCATAATCAGGAAATGGCAAGAAAATCAGAGAAAAGATTAGTTTTTTCAATAGCTTTTTTTTCAAGTGTGTGTGCCATGCCAAAAAGAATAACGGGCATGATTTTTTCATTGGTTCTCCCCGTATAAAAATGGGCTGCAATTTGTGTTCAAGTGTGGACATGAATATAGACAATAAATCAAAACCTGTACACACAATAAAAATGCAACTGTCTGTGAAATGTACGCATGGGCCTTTTCAATATTTAAAAAGCCAGCTGCCTTTTTCTGTCATTTAATCGATGTTCAAACTCAACTAAATTTTGTTTGCGTAATTTGTTGGTGTGTGAGGCCAAATGTTAGGTGCAAGGTTCCTACACATTTACCATCACAGAATGTCCAGACTTTTTCCAAGACCACCACTTCTTGACTGTGTCTACAACAGACTGTACATCACTTTGACCTGAGTACATGTACATGAGTTTTTTTCCATTATCTGCTATCATAATTACAGGTGATGACCCCCAGAAAGAAACAGGGTTTCACAGAATCAAGTTGCTATAATTCATAATAACAGACAATATGATGTCAGCATGACAGGATGAAAAATGGACCTGTCTCAGTTTCCCCATCAAAACCTCAATCAAACTCACCCAGCCTGAAGGCCGACTTGCAGAGCTGGAACTCGTCGTCAAGGTGACGGCGGCTGGCGTGGGGGCTGTGGGCCGAGGAGGGAGGAGGGGGAGGGGGCTCCCACATCAGCAGATCATTATTGATCCTGTTGGGGGAATGGGTTTGCACAGAGGAGCAGGAAAGAGAAAGATCCCGAGAGAGAGGATGTGTTTAGAATACAGTGTACCACATTTCTATGATGCTCGTGTCAAGCTGGTACATCCACGTGTGCATGCTTGTGCATGTACTAAGAATTTTGGTTGTTACACTGGCAGCCATGTTGGTCACTAGCAGTACTAGCAGCCATAAACTTTGTTGGGCATCTTTAAAGAAGCAGTTCACCCAAAATAAAAAAAGATCATTCCAATTTGTAGTCACTGGGAGAGGACAGATGCAGTTTGCCAATGTTCTTCAACAGAAAATAGTTCCCAAAGACATTCTTCACCCTTTTTCAGGACACCCTGGATAAGTGAAGTGCAGGTGGCGTACCTGTTGTAGATGCTCTGGAAGGCCTGTTTGCTAGGCAGGAGGATGTAGGCCAGCGGCAGACTGATGTCCATGGCGCACTGACACTGAGCCACACCCTGGGCCTGGAACTGACACATCTCCTCTGGGTCGGCTGGAATCACCATCTACAACATGGAGGGAGGTGCGGGGGGAGAGGAATCGGAGATGGTATCACACATTAGTTATAATTCTTCTGTAGTCAAAGTGTGATGAAAAAGGTGTACGTGTTCATGCCAGCGCACCTCCTCGGTCTCAAACATGGTGCGGTTGGAGGAGAAAGGAGAGCTGGTTTTGTCTTGGAGCTCACAGTGGCTCTCGTAGAAGGTGGACCCCAAGTCCCGGGCCAGGCCGCCCAGAGCTGCTCCTGGGCCCTGGGCCTCGCCTCCCCTCACACGCACCGATATCCTGATGCAAAGAGGGAAAAAGGGAGATTGATATTGGGAGATAACACGGGCAGAAAGTAATACCGGATACTTAAGGCCTGATCTGACATGTGAACAAGCCTTGATTGATCAGTAAATCAGAACTTCCCCGGCATCCCCCCAAGAAAAGCATCAGTACTGAAAATATGTGCGAGCAGCACTAACCTGGGCAGGGAGTCGCGGTTCTTCTTCACTCTGATGCAGGGAAAGGAGCCTCCCTCCCAGCCTACGTATGACCCTGGGGAAAAATAAAACAAATCTCAGTTTGTGAGAGTTTACAAACGCCATTCTCTATGTGCTGTTAACAACTGAAAGACACAAAATGCAGCTAGGCCTAAATATTTCAGATGCTAAATGTGTATAAAGGACAGGACAGAACTATAAGCAATAACAGAAGGAACAGAGGTACCCTATTTGAATAGTAAAATCCCCTGTGTGTGTCCTTAGTAACAAGTTGAGGGTGAGAATTTGTTCCAACATGCAACATCTGCATCTGCAATATCTTCTGCATTTTGAGCACTGATGATTTCAGTTTCAGTAATTTCCTCATTCACAGCCTTTTCTCAAACTGAGGCTCACTAACAAACTTCTAAGTAAAACATAAAAGAAGGTTGAGACGCACATTAAAATGTTCGCAAAAAATAAAAGATGCAGGTTTGTGTTTGTTTCCCAAATTTATATCAACCTTGTGTTTTTACATTAGGTCCTGATGTCAGGTCTATTTTCTCAAAAAGATCCCCTACCATGTCAGAATGCCACACACTCTTCACAAAAATCTCTTGTTGCCTGGTTGTACGAGCTGAAAACTGGGCTAAATAGCTTCTAGCAAGTAATCCGGTTTGTTTTGTTTACATTCTTGGCATAGCACAATTTGGACCAATAAGACTGTGTCTTACTGGTGAGGGACTACTTTGCCTGTGCGGAGGTCATGTATCATCTTTGAAATTAGTGCTACAGTGTAGTGCTAAGTGTGTGTGTGTATGTGTGTGTATGACTGTGCATGTGTGAGCTCCACCCTACCATGCAGGTCGGTGAAGGAGGCCTCTAGCAGCTGGGTGAGGCAAGGAGCCGAGGGCTGTCCCGGGGCGGCCTGCTCACCCTGGAGGTCCGGGGCCTCCTGGTGCCTCAGTTCCAGCTCCGTCAGCTCCAGCACCAGGGTCTCTTCCCGCACCGCCCTCTGGTTCAAGGGCCGACGCTTAGGAGGGGGCCGCAAGTCTGGTATGGGGAAGCGGAGCCTGATGACCGCATGGGGGGAGAGGAGGGTGAAGGAGGAGCACAGCTCACTGCTCTGTGTCTGACAGGAAAGAGAGAGACATTTCTCTTCAATTATTTATACAGGATGATGCTTCACTGTCACACACTTTCAGACACTGACACCTGACAGCTGCCCTTTTTAACACAGTCGCTCAGGGAGCGCAGCGTTTTGTTCACGTCTGTCTCAGCGCAAATATGATAAGTCAGACATGACAGTTATCTCTTTGGGCTTTTCTCAAAAAGCTTGGTCTATTTCAGGCCGTTACTCACGGCCTTGATATAAAATTCCATGATGTAACTAAGCTGGAGTGTTTCCATGACCAATAAAATGTAATTCCTTTGCTTTATTTTGAATGTTTTTCAGCTCAAAATGTGCAACAGTCTGGTTTCCGCTACAGTTGGACTGATGTGGAGGAGAAAAACAACTAAAAACTAAAACATGAAAATACATTCAGAGAAATATAGAATAATGTCAAACACTGGTCCATCAGTAATTTTACATATGTGATTTCTGGTGATTCTCCCATGTTTGGACCAGTTTAAGGCTTGTCAATATGGACAAAATAAATTATCACAACATCAATATTGTGATGATATTGTAGGGATCACGATTGGTACTTTCATTTACACACAAGTGTTTTTTGAAAAACAGTCATTAGTAATGTGGATATGATGACCAAGTTTGTAGAGGCAAATATTAGAACAGCTACAACAGTCTAATATGTTCAGAAAATGTCATCTCTTTATTGTAATGCAGCCTTTAAAAATACAACACTTAATCCATAATGTGATGTTACGATATTCAAAATCTCAGCTGATACCTTACTGATCTTACTTCAGCCCAACAGCTTTAGTTTGAGCTTGTTCAAATTTTCAACCTTTAGCAGCATATTGCTATTTCCTGTCTTGGCAGAGGATTCAGCCAGTGTGTCTATGGTAGCACGTGTGTGTGTGTGTCTGTGTGTGTGTGTGTGTTCAAGGTCCAACCTGTGTGTGTCCAGGACCAGTCTGTGTGGGACAGTGGCTGAACGCCCTGCTCAGGCTCCCCAGGCGGGTGAGGATGTCCAGGTCCAGCTCTGTGGTCAGCTCTGCCAGCTCCACCCTCACCACGCTGTCTCGACGCACCACCCGCTGCTTACCCTGGACACACACACACACACACAATACACATACACATACACACACACAGTTTCGGCATGACACCCTTTGCTAACAGTATCCTATTCTGTCACAAACAATTTCCTGTCACATATTTTATTATTAAAAATCCATACTGACCATTCAATGTCGTACATCTCAGATGATGTAGTCTGATTACCTAAATTTGTGTAATTAATCAATACCACAATGGTTTAAACGCTAACATTCTGGGAGAAATACTAAATATATGATTATACATTTATTTTTTATGAACATTGATTAAGTTAGGATTTAAGATATTAAATATTGGCAGAAAATATCCTATTGCCGGGCTGGACGATAGGGACAAAATCAAATATCACGACAGCATTGACCAAATTACCTTGATATTGATACTGTAACAATACTGTAAGGATTGGTGTTTTCATAAGATATTTATATACAAGAGATTTTTGGTAAACAATCATTCATAAATTTAGTAATAATCATTTCTGTACTGCAATGCAGCCTTTAAAAACAGGAAAGGACAACACATATTCCATGTCACTATTTTATGATATCAAAAATCCCAGATACATAGTCTCATATCATATTAGAATAATATCATTAGATCACCAAACCGTAATGTTAATTCTCTGAAATGTCTGTTCATATACAAACATAAACACTCCTTCTTTGTGATGTCCCAAATACTATTAACATTAACAGAGACATATCAAATCTGACTGTAGGGGTGTGTGTGTGTGTGTGTGTGTGTGTGTGTGTGTGTGTGAGGTCACCTTGCGCAGGTGCTTCTCACTGAGGCTGTAGTGTAACTGAGCGCAGGGTCTTGCTGCAGCACCAACTGTGAACAGACCAGCTCTCTGGAACTGAAGCAACTGGATACAGAGGCAGAGAGAGAGACACACACACACACACTCCATTTTAGTGAGTTTCTCGTTATTTTGGTGTGTGAGAGACAGAGAGGTGCCAGAGAGAGAGTACAGAGAGTTACACAGAGGAACAGACAGATGGCCTACCTCGCTGTACTGTGGCTTGTTGTCCTCCCAGAGACACTCTAACAGCTCCAGCCTGCTGAAGGAGAGGTCAGAGGTCACGCTCCGGCTGTGGCGGCTCCCGCTCCGCATCTCACAGGCAACCTGCACCGCCGCCCCTGTCAGTCTGCAGGCGAGAGGCAGAGAGAGAGAGAGAGAGAGAGAGAGAGAGAGAGAGACAGAGAGAGAGAGAGAGACTTTAAGCATCTCAGAGGAAGACAGCGACCGCGAAAACAGAACGGACATTTAAATACAGTCAGACCCTCTTGTTCT
>OMKZ01044206.1:0-38364 GCA_900302535.1 Neoniphon sammara | reverse complement strand
GGGGGTGAAAGTTGGCATGAGAGACGCATGGCACCGTCGCCTCCAGCGGGCTATCCTGTTAATGACCGCTTAGTATTTTACATGTCAAATAGGAGAGCACTCAACTCATTGACTATGATCACAGCCCGCGCATTGATCGCAGGGGCTGCCGCCGCGAAGGAGAAGAGGTGGAAATGATTTCATATATGTGTATAGAGGCTGTGACAGCGGCAGACTTACCCACGGCTAAATCCAGTAGATCCGCGCACAAGAGCAAGCACAAAGAGAAGACGGTCATCTTTCCCTTATTTTGCAATAAATCCCAAACTCCATCTGCGTTTACATGCTCTCCGGTTTTCGGCTGCGTAATCCCCACCATTCCAGAGGTATGCGATTGAGAGGTGCCCCCAAACTATTCATGATGCAGCTCAAGTCTAAGTGGAGAAATAGGAGAAGTTGACTATGAATTCAGCATTCAGAGCGGCGAAAATCAAGCATCAGATCAAAAAAAAAAAAATGACTCAGTGTCTGCAATGAAAAAAAAGAAAAAGAAAAAAAAAAGCAGACAGAGAGAGAGAATTATTTTTCCAGTTTGGACAATAGGGAGCTGCGCTGAGCCGCGTAGCCGAGAAATGGAAAAAAAACGGAGAGGTTTGGATGAAGATCTGCTCCTCAGTCAATGCGCTCTCTCTCTCTCTCTCTCTCTCTCTCTCTCTCTCTCTCTCTCTCTCTCTCCCCTATACTCCCGCCCTCCAGACAGACGCACAGTCATTCCTGATCACTCGCTCTTTTATTTCACACAATTTTCCTTAATCCTGCCCTGGATTCAGACCCCTCTAATTCTGTCCATTAAGCCGATTTATTTCTGCGGGATTTTGTGTTTTTTTTTCCTCGTGAAAAGGTTTTTAAATATCCGTATAGCCCCTTTACTACAGCCATACACTGCAAGGGACACATAGACCTATATTATTCAGGTGGGAAAACTATGACCTCCAATTGTTGATTATCATAACACAACCTGCAAACTAAAAATAAGTTACATTTTCTGGAAATCCTTATGTATTTTCATTTATAATAATAATAATAATAATAATAATAATAATAAGAATGCTTATGATAATAATAAAATATGGGTAAACTCTATTCTGCATATGAAAAGATGTGCTGTTTAGTTTGGATAGGTTCACACTCCACTTATCTTGCCCTGAACCAGGACTCATGATGCATGTCCACTAGTATAAGCTCACCTAGCTGCTTACTTCCCACAACATGCCAGCACTGATCACTAACCAAAGAAGGTAAACATATTAAAATCATTTGTTGGAACGGCATTAAGGGCCATAAAGACTTATTTGGACTTTATGAGTACCTGTGTAATGGGCTTGATCGGGCAGGTTAAAGTCACTCTTGTGGTTTAAATGGGCTGCATTCATTTGTCTCATTAGAGGGCATCTATCATGCTGGCAGGCACTGGAGTTGTGGCGTCAAGACTGGGGAGATCCTCACCCTTAGAGGAAGTTACGACCTTGCTGGGACAAATGACACCTGTGTGGCTTACAGTAAACTCAGGGAAATGTGCATGTTATCCCACAGCGTGCCACTATTGACTGCAGCGTTAATGTCAATACAGTGTTAATGTCACTCAAATCAAAAGGCCCATACCTCTAAATGTAAAATCGTTAAAAGCACACCTCACTTGAATTATTAAATATACCAGTGGCATTTGTTAGCATTAGCATTTCTCTGCTGTCACAGCAATGAGACAATTTCACATCAGTCACATTTGCTGGTAATAGATGGAGGCAGAGGAGACTAAATTGTAGGGAGTTAATTTAGCATTTTTCCATCAAATCGTGGTCAGCTCTACACTTAGAAGTAATGTTCAAGAGAGACGGGACCACGAGCATTGTCAAGACTCCCAAAACTTTGACAGTTGCCTCAGGGTATTTCATTTTAATCAGCATCACCTTAGCGAGGTTAGCCAAGGTTTGCCATTCTCTTTTACTCTGAAATGATGTTTGCAGCGCTATAAGCCCTTTTGTGAAACGGTCCTGAGGGATCTCTTTCATAGTCCAGGCAATAAGTTATTCAGGGAGACAGCCACCACCATGCCAAATCCATTCTCCGAAAAAATATGAATTCAGTTGAATGAAGCCATTGGTTTCTCTTTTGTGCCAAAGCCGGCTCAATATCAGAGCACTGTAAACCATCGATCGATCCGTGTAGCAGTGACAATGACCCAGTAAGACTTCTCCCTACTGTATAGAGAGCAGAGGAAATATGTTTTCCAGAGTGGGTAGAGTAGGATTTCAGGGTCATATTTTCATTAGTTCCACTTGTCATTTGACTAGTGAAACACAAATAATAAACTGAATGATAGTGCATGGAAATACTCAAGTTTGTAAATTTGAAAAAAAGAAAGAATAAGGCCTTAAAAAGTTTGTGAAAATGAATGAATGGCCTTGAAAGTACTTGTCTCCCAGTGTAGTAGACAGAGGAGGGAGAACGCTTCCTCAGTTAAGGTCTGCAGTACTAATGCACTATCACACATCTCCAGAGGGCAGTGTCAACAACAATTTATTGAGGCAACAGAGCTGAACGTGTTCCTGTCCATATGGCACCTAACCCATGAACAAAGAGGGGTCCTCTGTCTTCTGGGAGCCCACATACTGTTTTCATGTTTAATGTTTCTCTCTTTTTTATTTTTTTCAGTCCCAAATCAATAAATCCTAAATTGTTTTCAACCTCTTATTTAGGTTGTGAGGCATTGCCAGGGAGAGTCAGACTGACACATAGCTGACTCCATCTTGGTGCGGATTGCTCTATCACCTCTCTTCCCTCTCTCCTGGTTGGCCACCAAACAGGGTCAGAACGTTCTTGTTTTCTTGAGCGTCCAGTAACCAGAAGATGTGAAAGACAGGATTTTCTTGCATTTTCAGGGTTGGGGACGGAGGGATTTTCTATTTTCAACCACTGGCGTAAGATCAAAAACTCCTGCCAAAAGCATATCTCTTGTAGTACTCATTGGTCCTTCAGTTTAAACTGTTTTAATTGTGATTTTGAGATTATTTTTCAAGTATTTCAGCTGTTCTCAATATGAAAAAGGGTGTTAAGAATGATCAGATATTTCAAAAGTTGCGAATGACAAAAGGCAGTTTTAGATGTTGTTATTGTGTAATTCATTTTGTTCTGTTCCGTAGCTGGTGACTGTAATAAATGGCATCAAATGTACAGTGTAAACACTTGGATTGGTAGAATACATACTTGAAAGTTAACAGCTATTTTTGCAGGGGGTTTGACCATAGGAGGCTTATTCATCGCATTCATGAATGAAAATCACACATTCAGAGCTTCATTAGGCAGTGATCATATTGGAGGTTGTGCAAGAGGCACAATGCTCCAGAGTGAACTTTCAGTTAAAACAGCAGCAAAAAAAAAAAAAAAAAAAAAAAAAAGTGAGAGAGAGAAAAATGTAGTCTGCGCTGTGCCTTAAGGTTGAACTTCAATGATCCCCACGCCCATAAGGTGCACTGCTAAGAATATCTTCAAAAAACATGGAGAAGAGTGGAGGACTACTTCCAGTTTGATTTGTCTGTGTGCTGCCTCATATTATTCTGCCTTCGCCATGGAAAAATACATAGCAGATGTGAGATTCAAAGTCTGCTTGTGAAATTAAATTAATACAAATTATTATTCTTTACTGTGTCCTAGTACTCTTTAACCCCTGTGAAAACCCAATTTCTCCAGAGGCATCAAAGTTTCATCTTATATGTATTTTCATTTTATGTTCCAGTCAAGGATTATACTTAATCCATAATGCATCTGGGTTGCTGTAAACAGTGCAGAGTTCAACGCGAGCATGCTACAGCTCAAATGTTTTGAGATGATACTGACTGTACTTGGTTATTGGTTGTAATTTTACAACAGAAACTTTTGCAGCAAATCTGACTCACTGACAAAATGTCAATGACAGACAGGTAGCAACAAAAGAGGAGCATATTGCTGGCTTTAGTTTAAGCTGTGAGCTCACAGAGATAAACTGCCTTAAACAACAGACAACGCCATTTTTAAGTTTCTCCTGTATGCCATAAACTTGGGTGTCCTGGTGACTCATTTGGCTGGAGCTGCAAAACAAAACTGCAACATCTTGGGACTAAAGAGTGAGTCAACACTGGCACAAAACTGCTCTCTAGGGATTGAAACAGTCACGCATGTTGCACTTCTGGCCACACCCAGTTAGTGATGTCACAAGAGGTCCTTTAGCCACTGACAGCTGATGAAAAACACCTACCGTGACATCACTAATTGGGTGTGGCCAGAAGTGCAACATGCCTGAAAGTTTCAACCCCTAGAGAGCAGTGCAGCAGAAGTTTTCTGCCATATGTGATTTACTGCTGACTCACTCTTTAAAGCTGACTCGGGCCCTTGTCACATGTCACCCCAGCCTTCCTATTCCTATCTACTGTCAACTGTCTTACAGCATAGGGAAAAAAATGACAGAATAAACAAGATTCAAAGCAAGGTCGTGCTATGGTGATAAAAAGCTTGCGTTGAAATGGCATAAGGCCAATACACAATATAGAATTTGCTGGATAAAAATTAAGTTAAAATAGTAATGAAATTGAATGGCAAATTCAGGTGGAACTTGCTATGCAAAAAAGAGTTGAGGTTGGGGTCATAGCTGGGATATTATCTAGGAGGAACAGCAACTAACTGAAACACTGACATGCAAGTATGAAATGTGGGGAGCACACAGTGCACCAAGCAACAATACTAGGGTAGCTAAGTCAGTGAAAGCTTATGTGTTCAAACCAATCACAAAGCAATTCTTACAACCCAATGCTGGGCTACCGTTTGCAAGGTCACACATTTTGCAGCAAACCTGGTGCAGTGGAATAGCTTACATGGGCCCAACATTGGCTTGCTGCTTGTGTAACTCCATAGAATGTGCAATGAGAGACCAATACTCTCCTCTGACATGCCCGCCCCCCCATCCACATGCTCAAAAATTAAAGTAATTAAAATGTGGCAGCAAGTAGCTATAAGGAAGAATAGATATGGGATCATGAGGAATATTGGAATATGGGTGTGCAAGGGCCGGTGCAAACAGCACTGTGACACATTTTGGTGACCTGAAGACATGCTTTGCCTGTTCATGTGGTATTTTTGAGCTTGTGCACCATGTTTGGCACAAGGATGGGAGAGGTGGCATGCCGAAATGGGAGGTATATTTAAATGAGAAAGTGTGAGGCGAGATGTTGCTGTTTTGGTAAAAAAATAACAGTAAGTCATTGCAATAAAAGTCCAGCACAACGCCAATCACCTGTTAATTTGGTGTATTCTGCCACTCCTGCAACTTTCCAGGGTGCTGCAGCTGTGGCTGGATGGCCGTTTGGAGACAACGGCTACCTTTTATGCACACGGCCTAATACACCATATATTTTGCCAACAACACAGCAGCAACATAAATACAGCAATGTCAAGGCCAAGAACCATAGTGGAGCAAACATTTGGCGTGCTGAAATGCTTTTCAGATGTTTGGACAAGTCAGGTGGCACATTATAATACAGTGCTCAGAAAATCAGTGTGTTCTTCGTGGCATGCTGTGGTTTGCACAATAAAAATGTTGTGCAGGATGCCAATATGACTTTTCAGAGGTTAAATTAAAAAAGGGTAAAGCAGAGAGAGGATGCAGTGAATGTGGCGATGGCAGAGCAGATCATCTTGATGCACAATGCACGGAAGGAACCCATTGCACCCCTGGATTGCATTTTCTTTATTTCATTAATTACATTCGTTACTTTATTTAAGAAAATCAATATGAAAAACATGTCTCTTTGATTTATTCATTTATTCCTCTGACATAATGATTTCCATGATAATTCATCTCCAAACTCCTCTCCACTACATCCAGCCCCTTTACACTTAGAGTGGCAGGGCAGCTCTCAGATGAACTAAAATAGCAAGTGAGTTTGGATAAACCAGGATACAGCACCTGGTGTTGGTTGTTGCGATTGCAGAATTAAAATAGGGTTAACATCTAAACAAATTAAATGATAGACAACAGCATGGATGCAAGAGAAGTCTAAAGCTGGTGACAAAAGCCTATCAGCCTGTATGAGAGGAAATGAATCTCTGCAAACCAGAGACTGAAATTACGTCAGCACTCTTCCTCAGGACACACTGCCTATGGCAAATTAGGCATGCACTGGAAAATACAGTTAGAAGATTTTACAGAAGAAAACTAACACTCTCAGCGATGGCCTCAACACAGGGCAACTACTGAGCAAACGCTACAAACCATCAGAATTTTCTCCCAAGGAATGATACTGTGCTTAAGCCCACGCCTCCAAGCTAGCTGAGTGGAATACACACGGCGGAAAGGGAGCCACCTAAGAGCTCAGAATGAGTCAAAATTGAATAATACATAAGCCAATGCCTCCGTGTTTGTCTCTCATACCTCCAAACAGCAATAGTGCAACAACCTTGGGGATCATGAGGGACCTGTTGCTGAAGCCACCTACTGCAGCTGCCTTGTAAGCACAGAGCAAAGCTGCCAAGAAAGTCTTTGGGTGAATCCTGGGCATTTTATCAGCCAAGTGAAACTGCAAACAGGAGGAAATGTCTCAACCTGGGACTGAATAGACACTTGGGGTCCAGACAGACTAACACTGCCTTGAGAGAGCACTCTGTGTTGTATTTTCTGCACATTACTTGGTAGTAGAGTGCAGATTTTTCATCATATTCACTAAGAAACTGTAGCATAAATAGGCCCTCATACAAAGCACTTTGTTGCTCCTTACTTACCTTCAGATTGCATAAACTACCCCTCTATCTTTTGAGCCATGCTGTCCCTTTAAAAACCGGAGCGAAGGTTAACTTTCAATAGATCACAGAGAATGAACTGCTTTGCTATGTACAAAACCCCAACACAGATTCTAGGATGGAAAAGTTTCTCTTTTGCCTTACTGGTAACAATCTTGCAGGAGTGACATTCTGAATGGGTCTTTGGGCAATGCCTTTACATCTACTCAAACAATCTCATGGGTAACAATAATTGTTCCAAAGTGTGAGCAGCCTGGGCGCTATCTCAATTTGCATGGCTTCACCTATGCATCACTGTTATGTGAGCAAAATAATGAGACTTACATATAATTTACATACTGTATGTGTGACAATGACAGATGCAAAGCGGCTTTATTCTTTGACCGGTGCTATTAGACAGACGTTCTACTCATGGCAAGCATGTAATGAATAGCATGGCATTCTGAATCGGTCATTTTGGTGATGTAGGGCGTGCTCTTTACTGTGCAAACCGTTAGGAGATAAGCCTCACTCTCCAGCATAGACGATACTGCCTGTCACAGATGTAAAATTAGAAAAAGAAAAAAAAATCCAGCACCTTCACCACAGTGTAATGCAGCTAGACTGAAACATCTGTAATGGTTTCTCTCATTTGAAATGAGAAAAACATCCATTGGTGAGTAACACATTCAATTCATTAAGTGTGATCCCTGTTTTAAAAACCTGGTGTCTGTCGAGTCACCTCAAAGGTCACACCTTAACAATGTCTATCTCTTTCACTGGTCTGTATTTATGATTCCAATTATTACTCAGGGTGAATTATCATCCAAATGTGTGGTGGTGGAATTGCCTCTTACCATCTGTCACATTGATCTGCATATAAACTTGTGTCCTCTGGTCAACATAAATGACTAGCCACCCATTAACCATCTTGCAATTGTAATTGTTTCAATTGCTCAGGTAGGATTCATTTTAATTATCTCCATTAGTCAAACTAAATGGCTCTGGCGTTTTGAGTCTGACATAATAAGGGATATTTAATCAATCAGGCAATGAGTGGCGTGTATGTGGTGCGTCCTTGTAGTGACGCACCACATACAAGTGGAATACCTCCCCATTTAACAAAACATGAGAGGTTGATGAATATTATTAAATTATTAAGGGAACAAACAGAATACCACCAAGAGCTTCTTGACTCAAGTCCGAATCACTTGGAGTCTATTTGATCCTTTTACTTATAAGCTTACAGTATAGACTCACAGGCTTGCAAAAACCTGGGCAGAGAGACAATATACTGAGAATGCAAGTGTTGTTTCATTCTCAGGCAGATTGACCGCTTGGCCTTAAATGACTCATGGAAGAGTTATCCAATAGGGGATTTAGACACACCTTTATCCCTCAAATTGAAAGCCACAAATATAGAATGATGGATGGAACAGACATGGGTATATGGTATTTGGCTTGGAAGTGCCTTCTGGTATAAATATCCCTACTTGGTAGGAAGATAGCAACTCCCAATAATTAATGTCAACCACAATCCTATTTTGTAATTCATGATACTCACATTATTTAAAAAAAATAAATAAAAGTTGACATGTCTTGACATGTCTTGGGAGTTGCTGCCTTCCTACTCAGTGGGAATATTAATGCAGATTTAACATTTCACCCGGCATCCCTGCCCAGCTAAAAGCTGTTTTTGTTGTGTTAGCATGTCACGTATTCGGCCTGCTGGTACACGCTGAAAGACTGTTTTAATTTGGGGGGGGAACTTTTCATTTGAAATCCCTCTGTGATCATACAACGTGGAATGATCCTGTACTGGACCTGAAATTACCTCTGCACATTTATGAATGTATCATGGGTCGTGTTATGAATTTAAAATGATTCTGTTATGAATGTGCCATGATAACCACTTAGAAAGGCATCATTACCAAAGTTTGTATGAAAATATGGATGAAGGAGCAGAGGCCAGACTCAAAAGCAGGGGTATTTTGTGCAGTGAAGTATTCCTGTGTCATTTTCTCCCTCTCACTCCTCAGACCCGCAGCTTTGAGGCTCTTACATGTTGCAAATGCTCATTTTCAAAGAGATTACAACACATATCTGTCAGAAGCAGAATTGCATGGATATTATGCATGGGGGACGACTCAGAAGTCTGCCAGTGGGAAACACATTGCAGTGTGCCTGAACCATCACCAAAGATTAAGGGTGACTTCTTAAAATGGGACAAGACCAAGCTCGCGGGGTTGACCAGGTTGAAACCAGCTGTAGACAGACGTGGCTTAGCTGCACAGCTCTGCGTCATTTGCAGCTCACGTAGACAGAGACAAATAAAACATGGATGTCAGCGAGAAGTGTCTCCTGAAGTGACTTTCCTCATATAACCCGCTGAAATGAGTGATACCTTGTAGTGGCATAGCAGTGTACTTGTGGCCACTTCATTAGTCGAATATCTCTGTACATACTTTAAACAACTATGTGATGGGTGAAGGGCCATTTGAGATGAAGTGCCTGTTGGATTCTAGATTGTGCCATTGTTCAAACATACTGTCTTTAGGCTGAGTTCAACCTAATATGCAAAGGAGAAACCAGCATCAAGTGTCTCAGTAAGGTGTTGGACCACCGTAGATATTCTCCAAGTCTCTGAACTCTACTGGAGGGATAAACGCCATTCTTCCAAAAGATTCTATATATAGTGAGGTTTATTATAGTAGGGCTGCAGTGCATTAACCCCTCATTATAAGACAAATGCATATTTAAGAGTTCAGTAGTGCAAAAACCACAGGCACCGGTTTACAGAGATGTGGAAAAATTTATTTGGTCAAATGAGTCGTCCTTCACCATGTTCTCCACAAGTGGGCGAGTGCCAGGAGAACTCTACGGGCCTGAATGCTGCATCCCCACAGTGAGGGGGTCCACTGGCTCTGTTATGTTGTGGAGGGCACCTTCCTGGCATTGTCTGGGGCCACTTGTCCCTTTAGAGGGAAGGCTCACTGAAAATCAATACAATATACATATACATATATTCTGAGTGATCACCTGTATCTTGTGATGAAATATTTCTATTCTTATGGGAGTTGTCGTCTCTTCCAGGATGACAATGTCTCCATCCACATGGCATGAGGGCTCACTGAATAGTTTGATGAGGATGAAAAGGATGTAAATCATATGCTGCGGCCTTCATAGTCACCAGATCTCAACCCAACTGAACACCTATGGGAGATTTGGATGTTAGACAGAGTCTATTGCCTGTTTACAAATATATTTATGTTAAATGATTTTATATGATTTTATGTAATTTATATTTATTTAAATATAATAAACCAAACATCATTGGATCACTAATATAAATATACCTGATCCATTTGTTCAATATATCTATAAATATCCTAAATTTATGCTTGCTTTCCCTTCAACACCAATTCATTACTCAGATTTTTGTCATTTCTCAAATCCATTCCTTGTACACATGGAGAATTGTATTTCAAAACGCTGTATATCTGCTTTGAAAAAAAGAAAAAAGACAGTAAGAAAGAAAAAAAGTCATTTGAAATTCATGAGTCAGTACTTTTAACAATTTAAACGGTTCAATCATCAGATAGTAAGGGCTATTAGAATGTGAATGCATTTCAAAGGCAAATGTTGTGACAAAGAAAAACATTTCTGACAGCATTTATATGAAAAAAAAGATAGGTGTCACAGTGGTGGAAATCTCTTTTTGCATTGAAATCTCTCATGTTTGCCATTATCATGTCTGTATTGTAGATGATTCCCTATGAGAGCCTCCCAGTGCTGGAAGGTAAACTATAAAATAATGATATGTTTTTACAGATCAGTCTTCAATCAGATCACCCTTCAATCATATTTTATTTGATCTTTTCATAAAAATTACATATCAGCAGTAGAACTCTAAGTAGAAATAGATTTGAGTGTCTGGACATATTTGACCATTCTGAATAAAAGCCAAAACAAGACGCATTTGAATGCGACAAAGATGCATTTGAATGGAAAACACAAGTTATGTGAAATATATAGTAGGAGAAAAAAAAATGGAAAGCACTAAAAAGCTGCAGCCTTTATTGCTCATCGTTTGTCTTCTGGGTTTCATTTTCAAACAACATGAATGCAACACTGTTTAGCAGCAGACTTTTGGAATCTCTCACCAGCACCTGAATGCAACAGAAGAGTAAAAGCTACAAAAAAAAAAAAAAAAAGGTTAATTGCAGTAGAAATCCCTGATCCAGATCATCACAAAAACTTAATCAACTGAGTCCTTGGGCAAAGAGCTATCTTTCCACTAAATTTCATTCAAATCAGTTAATTTTTGAGATATGTTGCTAACAAACTAAAAGACAAACAAACAGGCAGAAACATAATATTCTTCCACCTTCGCGGGCGGAGGTAAATATCATGAGAGAATATTTTGACCAGTGCAGCGCAGCCTCCTATTCAAAGTGTCATCTGAGTCATTTTGCCTGCAACAAGGCTGGCTAGAAGACTGCAGGAGCATGTGGGTCACCGCACATCTTAAAAGGAAATATGATTTTGAGTGTGTTCAGTTGCTGATGGAGGGATATAGAGAGAATGTTTAATTCAGTACCGCCACAGCAATATTGTATCCACTTTGCTTGCTTATGCCTGAAAGGATGTAATTATGCTCCCGCCCCCATCTTTCTCGCCCTGTCTCTCTCTTTCTCTCTCTGTCTCGATCACATATACAGCAAAACAAGGTTAGTGCTAGGTAACTTGAAGTAACTTTAAAAACTTGCTGCTGTAGTGTAACTTCATTTACTGTAGTATCTTGACTCCTTGAACTCCTGAAACACAGCAGTTGCAGCAGTCATCGTAGAAGCACGGGTCACTTGCTTCAAATAATCGAAATCTGAGACTCTTCGCGTATTCCTTTTGTCAGAGTAATATGACTCCTTTCAAGAGCCTTTTCCTCAGAGTAGCATCAGAGTGCAGAAGCCTACAGCAGACTGACAAGAGGAAGACACCTGTGTCACCGAGCATCTTTAAAAAAGGAGTTTTATAATACTGATTGATGTAGAGTGATGGAGGGATAAAGATGGCTTGGCTTGTGACATTGACTTTTTGAAATTCAATTTAATCCCTCAAAAACAACATAATCATGCCACAGGCAGCAAAGTCTGTGGTGCTTTACCAGTCAGTGTCAGTCTGGGATGAGCCACAAAAGCTCATTCCTTTATTTGCTTAATTAGTCGACTATTTTACGCATTGGTGCAAAGGCAATTTGGATAAAGCAGCCGCTGTCCTCTGTGTGCATTAAGAGGCCATTGAAGTTCATGCTTGAAATACATCCAATATAATATACTGGATCTATTTCAAAAATAAGCAAACAAAAATAAGTTTGCTGTGGAAACAGTCTATATTATGAACTTATTTTTGTCTCGACAGACATTCAGTATTAGAAGTCGTGCAGATTCATGCAGTAACTCCCATGGGAGAAGATCCCACACCCACTGGACTGACTCATTACTTGGTAATGCCTTTAGTCAGCTTTGATTGCTTGCCTCCATCCGAGATCTTCATTGCAGATGTTGTCTTTCATATTAGCCTGCACTCGGGGATGACAACCTTGACCGTGGTTCTGTCATCCTGCTCTGTATTTTAATGTGTGAAATGCACTGAGGTGGCCACACCAGTTCGTCCACATGCCTCACTGTCTTCTTGATACCGAAATGAATATGTGTTCACTGGACTGAGGTACTATTAAGCCAAATAAAGCACTGCAAATCTTACATGCTTCTTTAATTTTCCAGCACTGACAAAATGAGAAATATAATGCAGCCCAAAGCCTATTTTCATATCAAATGGGCACACATACTGTGATCTTAATGTAACAACATATATGAAATTCTGATGAAAACAGAAATGAAACATTACACACAAGTCACATTACACTTTTTATATTAAGAGATTAATGTTGCCATTATATTTTCATAGCATATTATACGGAATAATGAAGGACGAATTCTTTCTTGAATCACTGCATTTGATGGAAACAAATAGGCAAACCCTTTTGCATATTTATAGATGGAAATAGCGAGATATTTCTTTAATAGAATTTTTTCGAACATTTATCTTTAATTGGATTCCTTAGTCGTTTGTGTAATAAACTGAAAAAACCCAAACAAATGCAAGCATAAAAACAACTGTGGATCCAAACCAGTCTCCCCACACACTGTGGAGTCAAAATGAGGGGAGTTTTATTGGGATTCAGATCTAGATTGGCTGTGCTTATTATGTGCTTTATCACTGGGAATCTCTGTGGAACTGTAACTCTGGCTTTCACTGACAGCGGGTAGCAGGAGCACAATGACAACACAACACACAATCACCATCAACACATTTTCTATTCTAGTGCATTAACACACATCTCTCTGTTCATATGCTCTGTTTTAGGCCACATGCGATAATGTGTGTCAGAGAGTGGCTCATTGAATTGTCATGGCGCATTGGAAACCTTTAAACAGCCCAGAGCTGTTAATTGCTTATTGCCCAGACCCATTAATTGCTTACTTTTTGGTTTCACACAAATTTGGTTGTTAACTGTATGACTGAATCAATCGACTCATGTCACTGGCATTGCTGCCTTTGTGGCTGCTCTCCTGAATTCACTGTTGCCTGAGCCAATGAAATTCCATTGTAAAAACATAAAGGCCCACATGTGCTGAAATATGCTTGCCTCTCACAATTAGGCCCTAGACAATGTAAATAAAGGATTTACCTTTATAATAAAGGCACTTCCTTTATCCCATACTGCCAATAACCTGCTAATTAAGTTCTACTATACCAACAAACTCTAAGCGGTTATATCCTAATGTTAGAAAATGTGTATCTTTATCTGCCCCCTGCCCATTATAAAGCTACTACATACATTTGCCATGCAGTTGTGGGGCATTTATAATATTATTTTCCTAAACTGACTGTAAAAGTCTGAGAGTGTATGAGAACAAACCCCCGGCAGATGAGTCTCTTTGGGATCGGCTGAATTCCATCGCTTCAGGAAGAAGCGGCCCTCCTTTCTCCTTGTCCACTCTAATCTCTGTATTTTCAGTCGGAAGATCAACAGCTCTTTCAAGGAAGGGAATGTAAACACGGAGATGACAGATGACATTCTCAATACTATTATCTTGCACCTATTTTCAGTTTAAATATTTACACCCTCAGACTCTATAGTTTTTTTCTTTGATCACCGAGATTTTTGAAGTCCCGCTGACGTGTTTCCATCAGCCAGTTTTAGCTGCACACTATTAGGACGGCGCTCCTCAACTCAGCCATGATTTCTAAGTTGAGTCTGAATGGAAGTTAGAGCACCTCCAAGCACACAGCGGTGACAGCACAGCATTTTAGTGTCAGCTATGACCAGTGATAAAAATGATTTTAATTTCCCTGTAGTTTGTTTGTTGTTTTCCCTCTTCACTCTGTGCCCCTTGAGTTTAAGACATTGTAATTTAATGTGGACTGACCACAGCTGCAGGAGTAGACACATCATTTTCTAAGGAAGACGGATTGCTCCTTCCTCGGGAGCTAATTAGCCAATGTCTTCCAGGGGCCATGTTCAAATGCCAAGTCCTAGAGCACCATGACTCCAGGAGAAATGACCAAGGAAGGATTCACAAAATGGGCAGATACACAGACGATGTTAATTGTCCATTATAAAAGCTCTTTGGTGGCCATTTGAATTGTCTATTTTGAGGTCAGTCATTCAAATCAACTCTGGTATTCTGTAATGGAAATCTAGGCCATAAGTAATTCTGTATATGTAGCCCTGGACAATTTGGGTTCAAAGGAGTTATACTGATGTCATCATGGCACGGACAATTAAATTTTTATCAGGTGTACATGGCACATATGTGGCACATTTTTCCAACAGTATATGTGGTATAAAGTCAAAATGTCATCAATAAACAAATGTCTCTGGGGAGAGAGTTGTGGGTGTATTCAAGTTATTGAGCTTTAAAGGCCAGGTTAGCTTGTCAACACCTAAGTCTTCCACAGAGGTTCTTTTGATTTTGAGTTTAATTCAGTTCCTTATAGAATGTGTTACTAATGGGTGTTGCTATATGGTGTCTTTCAAAAAAGGTTTTGTGGTCAGACAACCGGGAAAAGGTGCTGCATTAAATATAGTGAAAACCCAACAGCAGTTCAAAGGCACGACACTCTCTCTATTAAAAGCTGACTTTTACTTAATTATTTATTATTTATATTGCGCCTTTGAACTGCTGTTAGGTTATTAGGATCATTTTTCAGCAATCCCCAAACATCCATGGGCTAACAGCTGACAAGTGAAGAGTGCTGTTTGCATCCAGGATCTGCATTTTGCAGGACCCACCACCTTTAAAGTGACATCTCCCTAATACTAGATGCAATAGTCATACAAATGGTAGCATTTTAAAATGAAATCCTGTTTGCCTCAGACTACATTAACTAAAATAGTTTGGAAAATTGTCATATTTTCTGGTAAGTAAAAGTCGTTGTTTGTCTATTCACTTTTTCCTAAAGATCTAGCTAGATTAAGTACATAATGCCGGCAGTATGCATGCAGGCTATATTATCAAATGTGTAAGACTAGATCTGCTGACTTCACAGTATCCTTTGACAAGCTTTGTGATGAATGCTCAACTGGTTCTGTTAATCGTTGGATTTATAAAACCAACAACTTATCCACTTTGCTGCCCTAAATGAACGAACTAATGGATATCGCCAACACATTCCACATGTGATTCTTAGCTTGATATAATTATCCGCATAGCCTCCATTTTGCCGTCCTTCATCACAGAGTAGAGGATGTGTGACGATCCATGCACTCTAAGTGGATTTACTGCATTACAGAATAGTGAGGTAGGCTGCAGCAATTAAATGATAGTGTTTTCTGACACACTCCATTTTGACTTCACTCTAGTGAATTTGAATAGCATGCTGTGAGATACAATGGCTAATTGGCTGATCCATCTGAACATTAAGGCATTTCATAGCACACTTAGTGTCTTTTCAATGGTATTCAATGTGCCATTACAAGAATTCAATTGAGGATGGAAAAAAGTAATAGGATTGCAGGGAAATGAATAGTCATCAAGTACTCAGAGTCATTCACGAGGCTTCTCTGAAATCTATCAGTGTGATGATAAGCATAATTTGTCTGTAAATCATCCATTTTCTATTGTGGGATCCTCGTGAAGATGCTCCTGTGTAAAACCGACATTATTTTCCATAGATTGCTTCAAGTCTGCAGCAAAGAGATGCCACATGCAAAATGTAAATTAGTTGAACATTTTAATGCTGGCAGGTGACACAAAGGAAACGCATTTTATGATGTAATACTGTCTAATATTCAGTATCACTGGCCATTTGATGAATCAGATAGATTGCACAATACCAAAACATGTGTTACCAAGAACCACAACCATAATAAATTATGTACGATTGCCTGGATATCATTATTTCCCTTTTTATTTAGAGCACTGTCACCACTCAGTTAAAAGCCTCATTAATTTGAAATATGAAGTTAACTGAAGGCAGAATTCTATTGATCAAACCATTGCAAATATCCTCTTTAGGTTTCCTAAGCTTTCCTGTTTGTGTTAATGAAATATAAAGTGGAGTAATGGAGCAAATAGTGCCTCTCTCTATCTGTAATCTGGATATTTATTTTCTCAGGGGTCACACGTTTAACAAATTACATATTAAAAAAATCACTGAAATATTCATAAATCTCCTGTCACAGTGTACAGTTTAGGGACACTAACAAGCCTTATGGACCACAAATCATTAAAGATATAACAGAGCACCTCAGTCCCATGCCTTTGTGCATTGAGTGCGCTACAGTATTGCATAAAGTCAACTGAGAGTGTTCCAGTGGTTGTTGTGAATGAAGAACACAGATTAAGATATTTATCCAAATATTTTTGGACAGAAAAGGGAAGGGAGAGTTACACAGATAGACCGAGGGGCCGGTTTAAGAATAATATTGGTCAGATCATGGCATCGTAACTCGTCACCACCCACGCCATGTTCTAAATGCATGTTTACTGGGTGTGATGAAACCTAACCTTGAGTATTTACTGAGTGCCTCTTTGCTTCCTTTGTGCTCCTCAAGTCTGCAGCGCTCACTGGTTTTGCCCTGAGGCAGTGTTGATGCTGAAGGTGGGGGGAAAGAGCCCTAGAGACAGTCACGCTACTCTTTCATTCATTTGTGTTTCATGTACAGATCCTTATCCACCTGTGCTCTCACTCACAGAAGACTCACATGTCTGAGGCTCAGCTGCTGAATATTCATGAGGGGAACATGGAAAGAGGGCAAGAATAATCTTTGGTGATATTGTTTAATGTTATCGTGGCCAGGAGAGGATGACTGTCAGACTCTTAATTCATTACACGTGTCTGACCAAGGAATTCCTTGTTGGGTGCTGATGCAATTTGAGCAGAAAATTTGCCCAGACATCTTATAGATCAGGTATCATGCAGAACCCCTTATTTCCCAGGTATTTTAACCAGAAAGTAATGTAGATTTTTCATATGGGAATGCATAAACTGGGATAACTAGATGATTCTGTGTCCAGGTTACACTCAATATTGCTGTGTGTATGTGCGTGTGTGTGCATGTATTGTGTGCCCACATGTGCGTGTGTGTATATGTGTGAATGTGCACACATGCCACTGTGTGCAACATACGTGGGCGAGATATGGATTAGTTTGAGTGAATACTGCTGTGCACAGTGTAGCTAAACCCTTAAATGGGATTAATTCAAGGTGGGCCCACGAAATGAAAGATGCCATTTAACTTTGGTTTATGTTTCCACCTACTTTTAGTGCCTTCAACACGCTCCTCTGTGAAAGTTATGTATTTTTGCCTGTGTACAATATGTGTGTGCATGCATGTAATTATCCATAGCAGGATAGATTTTGCATCTGAATGAAGATCGTTGCAATTTACTTTTGATGTGAAAACCCTGTATTTAACAGCATGCACAGCTTGAACAATTTATCGTTTGTCAGACAGGCTGAATTTTAGGAAGCTATCTGTGATACTGTGAGGATAACCTTGGTTCCATATGTTAAAATATTTATTGTCAGACACAAGGGTCAGCCATAGTCAGGGGATTTTCCAACCCCACTTACCATGAATATATTTTACTTGTTCTAGATGACCCTCAGTAGAATTAATAATAGCAATAATACACTTGAGGTCATGTCATATGGCCAGGTGCCTACTGAATGACCGCAGCACACCAGTGATAATATCGTACAGTATAGCATGACCTCAAGTATAATACTGCAGTTATACCACAGTATCATTATTAAAGAGTAATTAAAGCCCAAACCCAACTCTCAGTGAAGCCTGACCTCTAATGGTAAAAAGTAGAGTGCCAGGTCATTGGTGGCAGGTGATGTCACCACTCATAGAGACAGGTGGTGACATCACCCGCCACCAAAACCTTGGCAACAGATTTTTCCTGAGGCTTTTACAACTGTTATCATGCCTCGATTGGAAAAGAGCAACGCTGATGCTTCTGCAAGTTCCAATTACAGACCTACCATATTGGCCCAAATATAAGACAACCCTGATTATAAGATGACTCCCCTCCTTTGAAATACCTGTTTCTAGATAGACTTTCTGAAGAAAAGAACACTTTAAATAAAACAAGGTAGCCAGATATTCTGTTTTTTCTTATTCCAAATGTATTGTCATATTCACATAGAAAAGTGTCTCCATTTGATTATTCATAAAATAAATAACTAAGTTAACAAAGGAGAATAGAGCTTTCCTACAGTTATAGCTTTAAGATCTCTCCCTCATTGTTGTCACTGTCACTAGCATAAAGTTGTTGCTGTAGCTGTTGATTGACAGGCCCACTCACTCCTCAGGTCAAAAAGCTACCTATTGTTTTATACGCACTCCATCTGCTGCTGTGAATATGTTCGGCGATTGTCTAGTCCCCAAATATAAAATGACCCCAGTTTTTCAAATGTTATTTCCAGAAAAATATATCATCCAGTATTCAGGCCAATACAGTATATCTAATCTACCCTTCATAGGTAAAACCATGGAGAAAGTTGTCTTCCAACAAATTAGCAACTTCTTAACCACACACAATTGCTTTGATAGCTCCTAATCTGAATTTTCCCCAATGACAGCTCTTAATAAGGTTTTAAATAACATTCATCAAAATACGGATTGCAACATAATCTCAGTGCTAGTGCTACTGGATCTTAGTGCAGTATTCTACACTGTCAACCATGCAACTCTGCTTGATAGACTAGAAAACTGGGTTTGACTTTCTGGCATGGTCCTTAATTGGTTCAGATCATATCTTCAGCTCAGAGACTACTTTGTCTCCATTGGCAACTATGCATCCACGCGAAACACCATGACATGTGGAGTTCCGCAAGGACCAATCCTGGGGTCTCTTCTATGCAGATGATACCTAAATTTACATGGCTATTTCACCAAGTGTCTATGGTCCCTTAGACTCTCTGGCACAGTGCATTGAGCAAATCAGTGACTAGATATGAAAAAAAAATACCACAACTAAATAAAGACAAAACTGAGATTATTGTCTTTGATGCCAAGAAAGAAAGGCTGAAAGTTAGTGCTCACCTTGACCCCGTCTTTGAAGGTTAAAGGCCAAAGTCAGAAATATTGGTGTTATCAAGGATTCAGACCTAAACTTTAAAAGTCATTTCAAGTTTATAACAAAATCAGCCTTCTACCATTTCAAAAATATTGCTAGAATTAGATGATTCATGTCCAAACCACCCTTAGAAAAACTCATCCATGCCTTCATCTTCGGCAGGTTGTCATCTTCACCACTATTGTAATGGTCTTTTTAGTGGTCTCCACAAAAGAGATCCCAGACAGCTTCAGCTCATTCAGAATGCAGCTGCCAGACTTCTAATTATCACATCTCTGCACTGGTTTCAGATGAGTCATAGAATTGATCATAAAATATTGTTACTAGTATGTAAATAAATGAATGCTTTAGGGCCCAAATATATCTCAGACCTGCTCTTACATTATGAACCTTCAGGAAGCCTCAAGCCTCAAGCATCGACCGACCTACTAACCGTTGCCAGAGTCAAAACAAAACATGGGGAGGCTGCATTTTTATTATACTACTAAGAGCTGGAGACATGCACCAACCCTAAATACTTTTAAATCCAGGCTAAAAATGTTTATGTTCTCTACTGTTTTCCCTTGAAAGATATGATAAACCAAAACTGCACTTTTATCTTTTCTATGCCTTTTCATGTTTTTTAAACTTTCTATTCTCATCTATTTATTTTTTTCTATTTTTAGAATGCTTTGTAAAGCACTTTGAGTTGCTGCTGTGTATGAAATGTTTTATACAAATAAATTTGCCTTTGTCTTTGCCAACTGGCTTCACAGAGATTTAATCTGTTATTTATGTTTTAATGATTAGCTGCTGACAAAATGATTTCACCAAGAAAAATATTTCTGTCTGCATGATTATGTATCAGCTGCTATAGTTCAATAGGTCATCCGTCAGTTTGCATCAGTTTAGTTACAGGTATAGAAGGTAAACAAGGAATGATACGTATACAGAAATGCAATCAGAGTGCCAATCCCGGGAGATATTGGCACTGATCAGATTGTCTCTCAGCCAATCAGAATGCAAGATTGGGACTAACTGCGGTATAATATCAATAATCTTTCTGTCTCATTCTTTTCTCTCATTTGACAAGTGATGGACAAGTGATGCCCTCACAGCTTAAAATAGTTTTCAGAATACTGACTTGAGTCAAAGCAGAACCAGTACTGAGTTGATTTGGACCAGCTGCACTGAAGCCCGACTGCACTCATTTACATACACAACATTCATTAGCATGGTGTCAGCAGGGCACAGATATTGCCTGGCATGTTTGATTTTTTATTTATTTTTTAATTGATAGATTGGGTTGATAAAGATGATTAAAGCAGCAAAGCTGAAGCCCAAACTGTTTGCTGCAACAGCAAGTGGATATGGATACAATCATCCATAGGTTTCACAAAGAGAGCTCAGGGAAAGTAGAGCAGGATATTGTTTGTCATTTTCCTGTCAGGTTATTCTTTCCCTTAATTGAAACAATACAAGAATATGCTTGAACAAACACACAGAGCTATATTAGCAAGTAAATTGCAAATGCTTTCATTGTGTCTGTTGTCAGAGAGTCAATTTATGGATCTTTCTGTATGCCAATATTTGTACTACAGCTGCAGTATACCATTACTGCACTGGAATACACAGCTGCATGATATAGCCTCGCTGCATTTGATTGCAGTGACATTGCATTTTATTTCCACAGACTTGTGTATATTTATGTATATCACTTCCTGTTCAAACTTCCAAGGATGATGCACCAACCCGCTGCTGGTGAACTGAACATATGTGAACAGTCATTTCCTGTGTAATTTATTGGAAGCGATTGTGCAGAGGTTAAGCAATTAATTAGATCGACTGAAGTCTGACCTCGTCCCTGGTGAATGACTAGTTTAATGGCTGTTGCAGGGGAATGAGATGAAGTGACACATGCCACTGCCCACAGAGCTGTCTGAGACGACACCCACAACCTGAGCTTAACATGATAAGAGCTGTGAAAGATGAGCAGCAAGGTCTCTTACTGCAGTGTCTGCAGCCATGATGAAGTGCTTAAACTTCCTGGAAGTATTAACAGTAAATAAACTTAGCTGTAGAATAATTGTTAAGGGAAAGAGAAACCTGGAAATGGAGGATTTTTTTTCCCCCTGTGGAGCATTACGTCTCTATTTTGCCCTTGTAAGCACACGCTGTGTATGTGGCCCCGGTTCTAGCTGGGGAGCTGAAGAGTATGAGCTCCACCTCTTCAGAGGCAGTTAACTGCTGAAGCAGGGTTATTTGCAGACTACAGTGGCTCACACTGATGTGTCATGGCCCCTGCATGGATACTTTGACATTCACATAAAGGACAGGCTTGGTAAAGCCGGTTATCTCTCGGTCCAGTGACAGCAACGGTCGTGTGGCCGGGAGGAGATGGGGCTGCGTCCTTCAGCTGTGTTTGTGAGTCGCTCTTAGACAGGATAGCTTAGATGGAGGCTCCTCAGGGGTTGAGTGTCTTCATTACCAGAGCCTGCAGCTCGTGCGGGATGGTTTTAAATCTGCTTTATATGGCTCGATAGATGGATATCACCAAACAGTGCTTGTGCCCTCCCCCCCTTCTCTTGAATTTTGAATAGAATGAAAGCCATAGATTGCCTTGATATTTGGCCCACAGGCCTTGAGGAACAGAGATATAGAAAACATCTGATGTTGACAGTAAGTGTTGAGTTACCACAGATCAGGTGCACTGAAACCACACCATGAAACCAAGATAAAACCAAGATATCTCCCAAATACAACTACAAGCACCTACTAAACTATTAGAGTGTTGTCAAAAAATAAACTCAGGTAAAGTAAACTAATTTAGTTGTATGAATTTATATGACCAAGCTTGAACAGTATAAGGGTTTCATTGGTTGAAGGAATAAAGCAAACATTTAATGAAGCACATCAGAGAGCAGTTTGAACAAACTGGAGACAGCCTAATACATGAATTGGCTAATAATGTTTATTTTCAGTTACTAAGATATAGCCTCCATAAAGCTTTATTTAGTAGCTCGGGAATTTAGGAGTGTAATGTAACACCTGAAACAATAACATGATGCAGCTTACTATTTAGTGACACTGACAGTATTGTAGAAAAAAAAACTCACTCAACTTTTTAAATAACAAATCAAGTTTAATGAGCAGTTATATTGTGCAAATATAAAAAGGCTATTTTCACATTTGCAAACATACATTTTGCTTAAAATGAATTTATACATGTCATTTTCTCTTTTTCAAAGACCTCACAATATATTTTTGGATATACAGGGCAGCTTTCTAAACAAAAAAAGACGACACAACCACTTGAAGTGGTAGGCATTTTTGCTGAGTCCGTTCTTTACAAACAAATTCATTAAGCTATATCTTTGCAAAAAGCCTGAGAATAATGGAGTGTGATGTGTCATTTTATATGATTACATGGAGCTTTGCGGAGCTTATCTACACATCTTTCATTTGCTGGAAAACCGCCAGGGCTAGTATCAAACGGAAAAATAGTGAGAGCAGTGCTTTGTAATTTTAGTGTTAGTTGAACCATAGTAACAGTAACATAACATAACATAACATAGTCTTTCATTCACTTAATTATAGCCATTCACTTTGTTTAAAGGTTACTGACATAGGTGTGTCTACTGTGTTGCATTAACTCATTGATAATATAACTTTCTGTAAGACATACTGACAACAGTGAAATTATTGTTCTTACAAACTACAATGCTTTTACACACGATTTCTAATGTAGTTTTAACTGAAATATGAATCACAATTTGACTAAATAACCTAATAGATATATTACTTGGGGTAGAGTGAGAGGTTGAAACAAAAGATATTTTTACAGTGTATTTTTGGTGCTGTGTGCTTTTCTTTTCCTTATTTTGCTGCTACTCTGTTAGTTTGAGCCAAGACTTCCATGTATTTAAGCCAATTTGGGTGGCAGTGTTCAGAAGCCAACTTCTGAATGGCAAGTAGCTGGTTTCAATCCATGGATCTGACAGGAAAATCTCTGATATCTGGTAGTGAATGACTAAACTCTACACACCTACCTAAGTACTGGCAAAATTGCCCATGAGCAAGTTGATGAGCCCTCAATTTGTTCAGTAAAGCTACTCAGTGGCTCACAGCAGAAGCTTGTATGTCATCTTCTCTCTCTATGCAGCTAAGCTCAAACGTCTCAATTTCCAACTTTATACTAAGAGTAAAGATTTAATTTTTAGCCAATCTTTTCCATATTTAGCCATGACCAAAAGCCGAGCCACAAATTGTCTTGCTTGTTGCCCTAATGCGACAAACAGGTGAAAATGGTGTGTCGTTTTTGTTATTTTGTCACATAATCCATTTTGTGGCAGAGAAACGTTCACCTAATTATTGTTTACAACATGTAATCTGTGTCTCAATGTTCATGCTCATTTCACAAATTTTTAGATGGCTGTGCTGCTCTGCATCTGCTCCCCCAGGCTGTTGTGCTAACCACATATGTGTTCTTTGACAACTTACCAAATTAAATAAGGATTAATAAATTATTCTTTTTAGGACGATATTATACTATGACAAATGCTATTATCCATACATTAGAAATGCTATATTGTGACCTCTACATTATTTAACAGAGTTACGAAACTCGTACTCATATAGGACTATAGATGTTTGGAATATCTCGGGCATCATATTCAGTATGCGAGCTCTTCAGGCATTGCATGCATAATCGAGGAAAGAGTAATGAAGAAAACCACTTTGCTTGTGCCTCATCCAAAAATGATGCAAATGCAAATGCTACAGCGTGGGAAGGTGTGAAAGCAATTCTAGTCAATTCAGATGCCGCAGACCATTCTCTGTCATCAAAATAGGCTTTTTAGTTGACATGATCCTGTTAGCCACCAAAACCCTGCGCAAGAGAAACAGTGATGGAAATGAAAAAAAGGTCAGGGAGGGGTGTTGTAGCTTCATATATGCTCTTATCCACATGGTTATTCAATGTTGAATATAAATGTAAAATGGTACGGTATAGTGTGATGTACCCTACGTCTTGCATTTTCACTTTGCATTGAATGTGAGGTCGTGATGTCCTTGCATGTTTTGTATGGCCTGTGAAAATGTAATGTGTCGATACGTCTCTGCAATGTCACCAAGACAAATTCCAACAAATTTATTGCACTCGATGGTGATTGTCACCCTGAAAAGCGAGTATTTCTCACACCGAGTTGTGTTCGAAGCATCTTACATCATACTGTATCGCTGCATATTCTTCATGCGGTAGTCTAAGGGGAGAAAGTTGTGCAGCAGCGGCCGTTTGTTTATCATTTTGAAGTTCCCGATGCTTGTTTGTGAGGTTGCTGTAACAACCTCGAAGGGGAAGAAGAACCTTCACTCTTATAACAAAACATGCTTTCCAGTGCACTGCCGTCCACTGTGCTCCATCATTATTATAATAATCTGTCACGGTACATCAAACAGCTCCTGGCCTATAAATTATAAAGATAATTAATGGAAAGTGTTTGTCAGAGTGCAGCAGCGGCACCCTCCGGCCCCTTGTTTTCATCCACTGGAAGTCACACAGGGTGGTAAACATTTACCACCCAATACCTTTAATCAGCAAGTCTGACATGCATTTTTGTGGCTCGAGTACTCAGCCTATAGGTCAAGGTACTTAGCAGAGGGAGAAAAAAAAAGTCACAAATCAAGCACCACAGTAAATTACCATTTATTACATGCATCTGACACATTGTGTGGTTTATATGAGTAATTGCAGTGTCATTATTCTAAAAGATAGCCTGCGGTAACAAATGCTTGAGCCGCCCACCAGCACTGTCCATAAAAGGACCAGCTTATATACGCTGAGGCTGAAGTCAAACATATGCATCAGAGATGTGCATGTGCATATTCTGCCACTTAAGATCAGAATACATCTGGGGAGCATGCAGTCTGGGAATGCGTTTAAATGCTCCTTAGTGAGGAAAAACTGCAACTGCTATAATGCAGCTGTGGCCACATTGTTCTTTGGCTTTGCAGATCTGGATGCAGCGGCATCAGAGGCAATGTTAGCGCTTAGAGAAAGTGAGGATGCGGGGAGTTCCTCCTGTGTCCAGTGTCACAGTGTAGAACAGGAGATAATGTCAGCACTGTCGGGATTAATCTGCCTCAGCTAAGGGCAGAGATTAAGGCCATCTATGAAAGTGGGACAACGTGGCATCAATGCTAGGCTAGATGGAATTGGGCCACGCCAGTCCGAACAGCGCCGCCCTGTGTACTTACAGAAGGTACATCAATCCCACACTAGGCTACCATGTTATCATGAAATGGACTTTTATGAGCATAAAAAAAGATATTTCACTGGCCAGCGCTGCTCAAGAAAAATCTCCCTGTGCATCTATGCAACCCTCGTCATCTTTTCTATCACCTCAAGCTTGAACTCAGCACCTTGTGTGAGAACTATTTAAATTCCCTAGTATTTAAATTTCTGCCGACAGAAATGTTCATGGATAATTAAAAGGGTTTAACTTTTAAATACTGTTATTACAGCTCCCTTAACCTGTTGTAACCCCAAGTCAGGGCATCATGCTGTATTCACCGATTCGGATACTTATCATCTTTCCCTGCTTCTGTTTCTTATGACTCGCTTGGTTCATACAAGCAAACCTTTTCAATTAATGTTAATTACAGCCGGAATCATAAACAAGACACATGCATATTAAAAGTGGCTAATGACTGGAGAACTAGCTGATAATTTGTGCATAATAAGCACTTTTACCTCTGGTGCTGGCTGTGAGGAGACACGCCTTCGCTGCAGTCTCACATGTTAAGAGAGCCTGTCCTCGCTGGGATGCTGCTGGGGAGCACCTGAACATCAACCGGTTAATTACAGAGGCAGCTAAGGCTAAATCGGTGGTGACTGTCATTAATGGAACCAAGCCATGTCTCAAGCAGTGCAATTGACACATTTATTAGTTCTTGCTGGCAAACTGGAATCAGATCTGGCTTTGGGCATTTACTAAATGGCTCCTTAAACACTTTATTTATTGTCTGTTAGCTCCTGTCCATCTGACCAGCTGCATGTTGTACAGCTTGTCCATCACATACAGACAGTATGAGACAGATAGTGTGGGAGCATTTAATCATTTTCCTATAACATTTGATGGAATTTCAACAAAAGAACTTGCTGGCCAGTGACTATTGTTTACATATATAGCTACATATATATGACAAGCTCATGATATTTTCCCAGATATTCTTTGTAAAAAAATTAGCTATTCATATTTTAAAATCCCTTGGCTAGATAATATAGATCAGTTTAATACAGGTCAGACTTTGGAATGAGACATGTGCAAAGTGGTAGGATTGTGTGCAATTACTTGGGACAATTAGAATGCATTTAACAATAATATTCAATGACTGCCGAAAGATTTCTGACTAATTATATTGACATGAAATAATTTTAACGAATCACTGCACTTCTACTCTCACAAATAATTCTCATGCTTGAAAAACATGACATGGACTGTAATTCTTTGCAAATAATCTTCTCCTTTTTTTTTTATCTGTTTGCGACATTTCTATGTCACAGTGTAATCAAAGCTCTATTCAACAGATCATCAGTGTTTTTGGGCACAATAAGATCTGAAATCCCTCAGGGATTGGCATGTGTTTGTTTATGTGCACACCAGTGCACGCGCAAGTAATATGCGTGTCTTCCTCTGTATGTGTGTGAGTGTGTGTCTATATCTTTCTCTGTGCAAAAGCACAACAAGAAATGATAGATGTGCATATCTGTTCTTCAGTGCTAGTGTGAGAAAGCTAATGAACATAATTGACAGTGAAGTGTATGCAAAAATCCATCATGTTATGAAGAAAATGTCACAGTGCAGTTTGATGAGAGCAACCGCACAGAAAAAGATAAGAGCGAGATTTGTCAAAGCTTGCAGCTTTGTCACTAAAAGGAAAAGGTGCTAGATTCAATAATGACATAGATTGTTTCAGGTACATTTTCATATGAAATTCCCGCATAATGAGATGATGCTATCAAACAGGCTATGCATGGTGGAAGCCGGGAAAGACAGGCAGAGTGAGTGGCACTTAGGTTAGATCTCTTAATGGTTCAGCAGTGGAAATGATGTGCTGTATTTGCCTCAGATGTTATTTCCAGCATGTATAGTAATAATGTATTGTACTGATGTAACTAGGGAAAAATGATATAGAAGAAAACAAATCACCCCAAACAAACCATGTTTTTTCCCATGATCTTAGACAGATTTGTAAACAGGAACAGGCCTCAAGAAAAAGGTAGAACGCTGAGTAAGGACTACTGACGATGTAATCAAGAAAGGAGTTTTGGAGATGGTCCATTGACAGTGAATATGAGACCAACTTTATGGCCTATGACAGTGCCCAGGGTGATTTCACAGAAATATGGGCACATTTTCTGGTTCTTAAATGTCTACTAACAATAATGAAATGAAGCTTATTTTGATGTAGAAGCTCAAACAAGCATTCTTTGAGTCCACAGAGTCAGCCTTCAGTGCGTCATCTGTGAAGCAGCTCCAGGTTTTTTGTCTGTCAATGATATTACAATAATCCCGGCTCCCTCGTTTTTTTTTTTTTTAGCTTTGGGAGCTGTTCATGTTTACAAAATAATGATTGAACTGTCCAAGATTAGAGGAATAACACAAGTATTCTATATAATTCAGTAAGGTAGATTTACGCTTTAACACTGCAGCATTCAACTACCTCCTTTGTTGGGATTTGAACAATGCATGAATGTTGGATGAGAGGGAAATTTTGGGGGATGTTACAGTATTCCTATTCAGTCCTACTTTGCAGCATTTGAAGATGAGTAAGCTACAGTGGCAGTGGAGGATAGATGCATGGCTGGGGACTTCTAAAGAGCTACCTCTGCATCATTTTGATTTACAGCTACTCGTGTTCCTCTTGAGGAGCACTTATCTGCTCAAAACCTGAGGTTTTTGATGCCCTAAGAGTAGACTCTTGTTAGGAGTGATGAAATATTTTCACAAAGACAGCAAAACATTTCAAACTGTAAATTGTATGGTGGAAAAAAGGGGCATTGTGCACAAGCATTAATGCTTTGTAAAAAATACAGAATGCCTCCAAAGTGCTTATGTTAGGTTGTGTCAGCCACTGCATACAGGCACACAAAACTGACTCAAGGAAAGATGTCATTATGTAAAATTCACTTCTTATAGTATGTTTGCAGCAGAGATAAGTGTTTTTGTGGGTGAGTATGCTTCCATGTGCAAATTGTTACCATTGTTGTTAATGGTGTCCCTACCAACATTTGGACCGGCTCTACATCTCTGACTTGATTCCACAGAAAATCGCTCCTTATACCACATCAAATTGCAAGATGTTTTAGCTGCAACGGCTGCATTGCTATAAAACTGTATGTTCAGCAGAGGCCTGGCATTTGCACACAGATGGGATAGCTACAGGAAGCCAGGCAAGCATTTCTGCTCATGACACATTTGAACATTAATGGCGTTCAGCAGCCTGTTTTTCTATTTTTAAAGGAGAGAGTGGGCAGTCTGCATCCTCAAGTATTTCATTGTTTTTTTGACAGGGTACAGTGAGTAGAGACAGAAGATGGAGTAGATAAGAATATAATAACCGGGATGAGCGGAAGTGAGTCACATGTTCGTGATCTCAGTATAGCATCAGATATTTCTATATGTACTCTGGTGGCTTTTATTTTTGGGGCCTATATAGAGCTACGTCTGTATGAGTGATTTTTCTGCCTTGCTAAAAAAAAAAAAAAAAGAAGTTTAAAGATAATTCAGTAATCTCCTGCCGGATTTTTCTGCCCTTTCCACACTGCAAAATACACATTAATTGGGTCAAATATGTCCTGCCAGGTGTCTGCTCCATTTCCACATGCTAATTGCTTCCACATGCAAAATGAGCCCAGTTTAGTAGATCAGAATTGGCACTTTGCATGCACACAACTGCATCAAGCCATTGCAAATGCTTAGTAAATATGTCTCTAATTTGACCCATGTAAATTCCTCAGAAAGGGACATTACAAAGAGTAAGTCCTGTAAAGATAAAGGCCCAGTCTGCCTTAGTCTTAATGCTAAATTTAGGAATGACCAGAAGGTTACTGTCCAGGGGTTGCATGATTGTGCTGAGACTCATAAGGGGTTACGAGGTCAGAGAAAGAACTAGCGGCCAAACCTATCCATGTTTTTAAAGTGATCAGCAAAATCTTGCATTCAGCAAAATTGTGTCAGAATTAGGGGACGTGCTTCCTGTCGTTAGCCATCCTTCAAATCCTCGCTGCTGACTTCAAGTGGCATTTCGGTAGAAAAAAAGAGAGCGGCAGGAAAAATAAAAGCATCTGTGGCTTTCTTCTGATTGCTGAATAGTAAAGAGTTCTGGATTTTGTAGATGGTTCTTAAGTGAACAAAACAGGACAGCACTACTGTCTTTACCTGAACATCAAAGCTAAGGTCAACATCAAAGATGACTCCCAATTTTCTGGCATCTGGCTTTATATTAGCTGACAGATGCTTTGGAAACAATTGAAACTCTAAGTCACATAGACACAACTCCTTCAAAGTTAAAAGCTTTATTACAATGTTCAATCCAGGCAGGAACAGGACATGAGGACAAAAGACTGTCACTACTTCCTCCTATACTCTCTCCCTCTCTCTGCAGTAACATTTGTGGAACTGTCTGCACAAAGACAAGATTTAACTTCAGCATTTACTGGACAGAATTGAGTAGAGGGTTGAGATGACCTGGCTACATCTCAGTGTGGGATCACTGTTAGATGCTTGTGGCCAGGCAAAAGAAATACGACATAAGAGAACACAGATGAACCTGATGGAAAACATAACTTAGAACAGTAATTATCCCAAATAGTTAAGGGATGAGTTATAATCAGTAATTCACAGGAGTCATCCAATACGGAGGCTCTACTGTTCGAGGCTTATTATTATACGCAATCAGTGATGGGTGACATGGTAGCTCAGTTGTTAGCACTGTCACCACACTGCAAGACCTGAGTTTGAATCCCGACCCTGGTCCTTTCTGTGTGGAGTTTGCATTTTTTCCTTGTTTGCTTGGATGCTCTGGTTTCCTCCCACAGTCCAGAGCCATGTAGGTCAGATAAACAGATTATTCTATACTGCCCATAGGAGTGAATGTGTGTGTTTGTGTTTGTCTGTGTGTTAGTCCTGTCATGGTTTGGCAATCTGTCTACATTGTTTGATCCATGTAGGATACATTAAAGGATAGGCTCTAACTACCCCTGAGCCTGATTAGCAATAAATGGATATAGAAAATAGCTGGATGGATAGCTCAGTGATTAATTATTATTGATTAATTTATCCATTTAAAAACATTTAATTAATTTTAATTGATTAATTAAATTTACATAATACATTCAATATAAATTTTACTAAAAACTTAATAAAATGTTCATTAAATGGGTCAATTAATAATTCAATTTCATTATTTTGCCTTTAAGCAATGAATAAGTTATTGAATTTATAAATGTATTTGTAAAATTGAATACACATTATTTCACTTTTTTTGTTCAAGCCCTCCATGGCTGAAAGCACTCCAAAGGCCATTTAAATATGATTTAAATATAAGATTTGAGCCCATCATCACCCATACAGTCATTCGTGGTTGATCACCCACAATGCGAGAATTTATCACACATTATCTGTTCAGCTGCAAAGGCAATTTAGTATGTTTTACTTGAGATCATAGTAAATCAGGCCCTCGCAGTATATGAGAATACAAGCAGTGCTTTATTATGAATTTGCAATAGTTAACATAGTTTAAAGAGTATTAAAGTGTATAATATATACTTTTTTTGGGAACAGCCCTAGTTTGTAGTTTGTTCTTTCACCTTCTCTATCTAAATAGTTACACATGATAACTCTAGTTCTATGATCATATAGGCAAAGCCCTCTCACAGGACTATTGGCTTACCCACTCATCTTGTTGTCTCAGTGCACTCAATTTTGCATACACATACTCAGCCAATCACGATGAATCTACTAACCCTATGTCTGTGTATGTGTGGTGAGCCTAGCTCTATTCTGCATCCATCCACTACCAGTGGAAAGCGAGGCTCGCGAACAGCTATCTTAGCCAAGCCATGTGTTTGAGGAAGTCAGCAGGGTTTCACCCATGGTACTCTAATGGACTGGTGCCAGTCTAATGGACTGGTACAAACAAGAGCAGGCTATGTCATGGAGTTTGGACCTCTGTGGGAGCTCACCATACTCAACACTCAAATTTATATGACTGGTGTAGTGAGGACCTCTACTATGCAGTGGATTGGATGAGGATGATCCAAAGGCACAGACCAGCTGGCAACAGTGCTCCTGGTAGCTGGAAGATGTCACTGCTGTCTTGTAGCTGACTTGGTGGGGCAGCATGAGCAGGGAAATGGGCAGACTAGGAACTCAACAATCATCCTTCAACAGAAGAGACAAGCACACAAGCAAGTTTGATAGAACAGAGTGCTCTCATCCTCTCATCCAGTCATAGCCAGTCATCAGTTATGTCTGGGGAGTTTGGGAAAAATCAAGCTCTGTCAATGGTGGGATCCACTGGCCGTTTGCTAGTGGGTCCCAGCAATGTTCTCCCCACAGTTCTTGATACGCTGGTGCCTTGCCTTCCACTGCCACCTGCAAGTCAGTGAGGTGGGTTCATGTCAGTGATCCCACCACTCTCAACTCTCCAGTTCTCTATGCCTAGAGAAAAGAGACGTTGGGACACCTTGCTGTCCTTGGGCCTGCCTGGTATGGAGAACAGACAGAGTAGGCAGTGGTGCAATGCCATACGTTTCCTGTGTGAGCTTACTGGACTCAGTTTATCTGAGCACTTGAGTATGGGCCAGAAGAGAGAGCCAATCACTCATGTCCTTGACTTGTTAACACTGAGATAAAAGAGTACATGCAGCAAGGATGGTTACAGGACTTTGGTCTTTAAATGAAGGTGTAAGATATTTATGTTATTAATATAACATCAAAGCACATTCACTCCCTGACACCTTAACTGCCATTTATTGTATCATGTACAGTACAAAGAGATGACAGAGTGTGGCAACTGTGGGTAGGCTGACTGAAAAATAAGATTAGCCATCATTGAACTTCACTCTCAGCTCAGCTGGTTGTCTGAAAGCATTGGGACAACCATCATGATTCATGATTCCTTGATTTCTTTCATAACAAATGATTCTTGAATGCATGAATGAATGAATGACCTGGAGCCTAGTGAGAGAGCCTGCTGCCCTCACCCTTTGAGCACATGGGGCTGGTGGAGAAGGGACTCTGTCACAGCTTGCCAAGCTGCTAATGTTTCTGTCTTAGGCAGAGAGGAGACAGTCAGAGCAGCATAGGAGTGGGATGCTGTTTGGGCAGAGATAGACAAGAGGATTCATCATTGGCATCTTCCTAAGGCAGCATCAGTCCTTCTCCTGCTGGGGCTCAGAGGGATGGCTGCAGGAGAATGAAACCCAGGGCAGATGGACTGGGGATGGGATGGTCAATGCATTCTGCCTCACTGTCATCGTATTTCAGTGGGAACTCTAGGGAGTGCTGGAAAAGGCGCCTCGCAGATGAAAGTGTCCAGCAGCTATTGCATTCTAGTGGCACTGCTATCCCCTGAAATGAGCCCAGTACCAAGGCACTTGGAGCCATGCTCAGTGGGATCGATGGCATTAACCAGGGGAGATTTTTGGAGTGTCAGACAATGTCATTATCAACATTGTTGTGGTCTTCAGGTGCTGAAGAAAAGTGGATGCAGAATGGAGACAAACCTCTCATATAAACATGCCGAGAAGCCATAGGGTGAATAGGCTCATTCTGAATGGCTGAGTATGTGCAAGCAAAATTCATTGCACTGAGGCAGCTAGACAAGTGGATAAGTCAGTAGAGCTGGAGTGTTAGAGAGTGAAGCCTGTGTGAAATAAAACAGCCCCATTCATTATAAGCTCTCAAAGTCTGTCTCGATAAATGTTATGAGACTGAAAACCATAATGACTTTGTGTAGACAGAAATGATTGAATATCAAGATTATGTTTCTCCACAGTAGCATTAGACGCAATGCTTTTCACTTGTTCATCATGTGAAAGGGTTAGCTACGCAAGTAAGTGGTTAAGCTTAGGATAAGGTTTTAGTCATGGTTAGTTCTCACAACAACTCTTGGGAGAGTCATGAAACTAGCTTGTGGGTGCAACGGAGAGTGGATTTCTACAGGAAATGTAAAAAGGCAAAGGGGAGGTCTTAACCTCCTTTTCTGCTATTGTTGCAGTGATTAGACCAGTCTGAATGGAGCTACATGAGGAGGATTTTGAGAAGTTTGTGACTGTTGTAAAACTTTGGGAACTTTGCTATCTGGACAGGACAGTTTGGCTTTGTCACCCACATGATTTGGCAAGGGTTTAATATCAGGCTTATTTGATGTTGAGCTCGTTACCTCAAACTGGCTACATGAGATGTGTGGAAGACTCTATTATAACAGTCATTAGCCCTGTGCTTTTCATCATGGAGGAACAAGTGAAATATTTAAATTACACAGGAATTTCTGCTGCCTAACATTTTGCTGGTCACAATTACACCACAGATCAGTAGACTGCCAGAGGTTAGTAGAGATGGCTGTCACCAAGCTCCACACCGTTGTCAAAACATTGTATCATGTACAGTTTGTAATGTAATGCCATGCTATGTAGTTGACCATTGCAAAGGCATGCTTCTTGGACTCCTGTTTGCAAGCAGCACACAGTACATGCTGACCATGCACTCACACAGGCAGTGACTTTGTTGCTGTATATTTCCAAGGCCCTTATAAGTTGTCTCCACACTGCAACTGGAGTTTGAGAAACTGTCGTCAGTGGAGACTTTCACAGCAGAAGAACATATTATGAACACATCTACCTTCTAAGTGGCAGTCACTACACCATGTCACTTAGATTTGTATAAAGCTGAACTTTTCTCAGCTTTACTGTGTCACATAGTCACTGAGTAAATAGGTATACATGCATAGTATGCATATATACCGTGTAATATTTTGTAGTAGCAAAATGTATTTCACACTTTTTCTGCGCTGAGCACATTATGTGCATTTCATGTTCATTTCATGAAATCTGTGAAACTGACTGAAGCTATCATGACCTTTTGGAAATGAGCATTTGAATTACAGTTGTTATGCTTGCAAGCATTTCCACATCACAGCTTAGATCGGAGATGAGTGATGGATTGTGTGACCAATTTCTTGATTAAATGTGACAGGTGATACAAATAATTTATGAAACTAGACAATGGAAATATTTAAGAGCAATCAACTGTGATTATTTTCAGCTGCATCTGTCATTTTCCGTCAGATTTTTTTTCAGGCTGTAGGCTATTTAAACACTGGTTGAGTATGGGCATTGTGAATACAGAAAAAAACAAACAACTGAATATCCTATGTATATATGTCCATCATGTAATTCAGGCAGCTGGGTATGTAAATTATAGCCAAAGATGCACCTTAAACTTTTCATGCATATAATTTCACAAACAGTATATCAGCTGGCTCATACTGCCAGCATGTAATCAGACTGCCATGATTTGTGTGATGATGAGACTTGGACCAGTAACCACTTCCTTACTGTAGATTTAACCTGTAAATACATCCTTACAACTGCATATGAGGAAATAAAAAAAAGTGGTTGGCGGGGGTGAAAGATGGCATGATACTTGATTAAACTTTTGTAAATTTGTCCACACATAGCTGATAAATGTAAAAGTTGACAACTTTTGAATTATTGATAATTCACAGTTCAACAAACCAGCAATGAAAAAACATATCCATATTCCAAATGTCCATTATAAGCCCACTTTTGGATCATCATCTAATTCTTTTGTGAACCAGTCATTTTATGTGTTTTATTTATTTATGTGTGTTTTATCAGCATCCTCTTAATTCTTCACAGTGTATAAAGCAAATAGTGACACCAGATGATGCCTACGGCCAAAAATGCCTCTAAAGACGAATTCAAACTTTACCAAACTTTTTTTTTTTCAATCTAATTGTTTTATTTAAATGTGATAATTTTCCCACTTGGTGGGAAAATTGTTTGTTTGTTTGTTTGTTTTGTTTTGTTTTGTTTTGTAATGTTTTTTCTTGCCCACTATGAAGGTTAAGTCAGGGGGTGTCACCCTGTTTTTGTTTCTTGTAAACCTGTGGGCCTGTAAAACCCTTTGAGACTGTAAACAGTGATTTTGGGCTCTAAATAAACCTGAACTTGAACTTGAACCAGAAATCAAGTTCAAAGAAATCCGACCAGTTTATCATCTTATGGTGGTAAACAAACAAACATGGCAACATGGGCAAAATGGACACCTTTAAGCAGATTACATGTCCAGTATAGGCTAAAAATGGAGTATACAGATTTATTTTCTTTAAAAATTAGAAGTTTTCACAGTCTGAATCATCCTGTTGGTTTAGTCTGCATATTTTTTTTCCATTCCTATAAATTCTGAGATGTTCTGCAATCCTTTTAATTGTCCAAGGTTATTTGTCTGTCGTCCTTTTATTTTAAAGTTGATTAAGCTATCATTTTGAATGAATGTTAAATAAATGTGTGATGAAACTCTGAAGTGTTGATTATTCATTGATGAGACCTTCAGAAATCTGATGATGCATACATAACGGTCATACTGTGTCTAAAACCTTTGAGAAAAGAGAAAAATGCAACAAGAAAGGGGGTTGCAATGTGATTACAAGACATGCACTGAGCCTTTCAAGAGAAACCTGAATGGACTTACAAATGCTATTGATGGATGAACAACAACAAAAATTTAGTAGTGGACCTCAAGGACATACACTGCCTGCATCTGTTCAACTTCATGTTCAATAACAAAACAAAGAGAAAAAAATCTGATGTACATACAATCAGAACTCCCCCTAGCAACAATAAAAGAAAAAAAAATTATTAAATAAATGTGTCCCTCATTTTACCCCTGGCACATTCAACATTCATGCCACTTGTCTTTGGCTCAGACTCGGGGGTATAACATGCCTCTGCCAGACTTTAATGGAATTTCTGCCAGCATCCAGAGTAATTTATCCGTTTCCAGATGGATTTCCTCATTTCATTAGCTCTTGATTTGTCCACAAACCACCTTGAGCAACCTCAAAATTATCAACAAACCTGATATGGTGGTGGAAATACCTATTTATGAATTTGACAATGAATGACTGCTGACATGTAAGTTTATACAATACCTTATATACAGGATGTCTATTCCTGCACTGACAGAAAAATGCAGACCATGATTCAGATTTTTTTAAACAAATATTGTAAGAATTCTTCAACATTTGGCAAGCTGTACATTTCTACAATATTTTACCTCATATGAGCCACGCTGGATTTTGTGTTCACAGACACAAGAAGAGATTTCAGCACCTGAAGACGAGTTAAAGCTACTTGAGGCAATCTACAGCAGAATGATCCATGAACTTGCCACCATCTCCGAGAAGCAATCCATGTTCTTTTATTGAAGCAAGAGCTTTTTTCCACTCTGTAGAGTTTTGACTCTATATTGCAAGTACCAACCTTTATGAGTAATGACCCGCTACATTGGTGATCCCCCGGCAGCTCCAATCAGTCAAGTGATGGTACAGTGAGAGAGTAGTGGGATAAATCTAACCCTGGGCAGTAATTACACAGGTCGAGTGTCCAGACTGAGCTGATATGGAGTGTATTGACTCTACAAAGGAGGGGAAAAAAAAGAGAAAAAGACAGAAAAAGAATCCCATCCATGGGATCTGATGTTGGTGTAGGCTTGGGCTGTGAGTTGGAATTGAAACAGTTAAACGCAAAAGGAAATCAATGAGTCAGTGGAGCCAGAGACATGTCTCTCTCCCCTAGGACCTCGTTCCTCATTTTTGTTCCTATGACACATCTGTCAGAGAAGGTAAAAGTCACACCATTTGCTCTCGTCAGTCATCAGCTGAAATAAAGAAAGGCTTAACAGCCATCTGTCATATAGCATAGCTGTCTGTCAAATAGTTTTAACTTGGACAGCTAACATCAGGATTAGAATTGGACTCCTGAAAAAAAGAAAAAAACATGAAGACGATTATTTGTAGATGCAATCACGCTATTAGTCTCATGACTGCAATGTCTTTTTAATTTAGTCAGATCTTAGTCATGACATATTGACTAAATTTACATTAGTCAATTGCTCTCTAATTAAAAATGAGTTTAGTCAACAAAAACAACCTAGTACATTACATAATAGCCAGCAAAAACAAGTCTACTGTGGCAGCTCTGGGACTGTAGATTACAACAATTAGCGCCATTAGTTTAGATTAGCCACAACACTGCAATATTTGCAGCTTTTCCCAATGTTTCTATTCATCTTGCACTCTTTTGCATCTGGGAGTGGATATTTTTGCATAGATTGTTTCCATGTTTCCAGTGACAAACTTTTTTTTGGCGTTCTGCAAGAGTGGCAGAAAAAGTTCAATTAAAATAGCTCTGTTAAACCCTTTGGATCCCCTCCACCCCCCACCCCTTTTCATCACATAACTGGCATACACAATATGGGTGCATTTTGTCAGATAAACTAATACAGAGTCTGAGTCATTGGTTCTGCGAATTGGCCTCCTAAGTGGGCGACTTGGCTCTTCAATGTAAAGCACGGCTATAAGCTTCTATAATGTTTTATTGAGGGAACAGTTTTTGCTGTCTGTGTTGTCAGAGGCTGATATGATCGACTAGTCTCATTTCTACACTGACTACACATAGTTGGCTGCAAGAATAAATAAGTCTTGCTGCGCATATGTTTGGGAGTCTAGCCTATAATTCCCACACTCCCAAACAAACCACATGTATTATCCCTCTAATGGTGTTCTCTAAACAACATTAGACAGCCAGCCAAACTCCTTTATAGCACAGCACAAGTGGAGATGTAGCGTT
>OMKZ01044204.1:0-14337 GCA_900302535.1 Neoniphon sammara | reverse complement strand
TCCCATCAAAGCATCAAAAAATGACTGAGTGCAATGGCATCATCAGCACTGGCCCAGCTACAAAGACATGATGAAAGCTTTTCCTGATTAACGACTGCGATGCGGGAAGAGAAACCTGACTGATGCAGGAAATGATCAGAGGGTCTCTGCTCTATTATTGCATCTGTGCATCTAATTTGGGGCCACACGTGCCTTAGTGGCATCCTACTTTCCAACTCAGCATGTCAATAATAGGTGATGATGCTATTAAAAGGGTAACACAAATTTGTGTTGCCCCAAACTGGACACGCAGCTGTCTTAATGTGCAGCGACCACTGCTGTCTTTAACCGCTACAAGTAACTGAGATGACCTCGTGTTGGAAAACAAACTCCTTATCATGCAACACCCACATAGTCATCATAAATCTTTATATTCATCATCTGTCGCCAGCCCTGCTGCATTTCCAGAGTTGCTGCACCTGAATCTGATCCCAGTGCTGCTCTTTATCCTCTTGGGAACTGAGCATATGAATCACCTGCCCCCTGTAAACATGTGCTTCAAATATGGCACGACACACACTTTCTGACCTCTCTTTGGAATTCTATCTGCTTTTCTCTATCGCACACAAACTTTCTCTTTCCATACGTTCTGTCACACGTCTCTACACACCACACCCGCGCATCAAGATGCATGCATCCAAACGCACATTACAAGGCAACATTAGTGCGCTGAGTAGAGGAAGGGGGTGAGGTTGGATCATCGGTTAACTGGCCTCAAAGACCATATGGCATCATCCTTGCCAGAGCCAGACTGCATTGGAAACAAGTGAGATTATCATCCCACTGGCAAATTTTTTCCCTTGTTTGAAGAAAAACAAGAGTTTTTGCAGTGCTGCTGTTCTTGCTATAACAAACAATGCCGAGCTAGTTCTGCTTCATTTGCATCTTCTATGATCTTACAGGAAACAGATTCACTGAGGAGACCCCAGCACCTTCTTGGACAACTGTTGACTCATGATAGGCAGCACAGAACAAAAGGCAGCAGTTACATAACTTAAGCTAATAATCTCTGAAAACAGAGCTGGCCAGCGAGGCACTCTGCTGAGTGGACAGAACGACAAGGTCAGCCGAATCACCTCACCGCGCTCTGACTGCACAAAAATACAGACACAGGAAGTGGTATTTTTGTGCTGCAGGGTGCCCCTGACCCAGATTATTCCTCTTCACTCCTTTTGAATGCAGCTCTGCGCGATGGCTGCTGCACTGTACAGCGCAGTTTGGTCAGGTTTACATCATCGTGATGAAGCTGTTTCTGAGTGTGCCAACTCAGTGGTGCAGAAGAGAGGAAGCGCTCTGTGGTGCCTCTTGTCATGCACAGTACACATGTATGACCGCTGGGAATCAGGTCAGTGGGCCAGCTTCAGCCTTACAGCAATTACATTTCCAGCATTTTGTACCTTCATTAACTAACTAGGGCTTTGGCATCAGGCTTCAATGGGACAAACTTGTTGTAGGACGGTCACTTTACCCACCAGACAAGCTGCAGCTGATAAACCATAGCCCATTCATAACTGGTGTCAAACATATAACCAGTTAGGTAATTCTCTGCTGATACACAGCAAAAGAAAATCTTCATTTGAGCAAGTTATTTGGTCTCATATTCAGTGTTAAAATCTTGTTTTCTTTACACAAGGTAAAAAAAAAAGAATCTGCCAGTGGGATGAGATAATCCCACTGGGATAAGTATAAATATGTTGAAACAAGGCAGAATAAGGCAGATCAGCCCACTTGTATCAAGAAAATGACACTTGATTCAAGAAAATTGTGGAAACAAGTTGGTCAGCATTGGAAACAAGTGGGATTATCTCATCCCATTGGCAGATTTTTTTCCCTTGCTTGAAGAAATACAAGATTTTAACAGTGAATATGATACTAAATGACTTTTTAAAATGGCACCATTACACCCAGTCCGAGTCAACCTTTTGTTTACAGCAAAACATCATGTTACCCTGGAGCTACTTTTTATCCAACAGTTATGTCTTAAATGCTTCTTTATTTAAAAATGTATATATCACAGAGCGAGGAAAATGGATGTTCTTTCTTGATGCGATGAATTCTCGACATGTTCCTCTGATCAGTATAGGGGGCCTTTGTGCTCAAATACAATGACACTTCTTGTTTTGGCTCTGATAGTGTTGATAGTTTTGGCGGGGCTGGGCTGATGAAACCCTGGGGCGGAGGGCAGCTCAGTTTTGCATCCTCACTCATTGATTGAATCCAAATAGCTTTAATCTGCCTTTGTTTCCCTGAATAGATTCTTTCTAATCTCATCTGCAGTTTGAGCTTTACAGGATCAAGAGATGTGATGGAAAATGGCTTTTGGAAATAGATAATTTTCAGCAAAAACATGGAAAGGTGGAGCTAAGTGGGAAAACAAAACACTATAACAGGGCACGCACTTTTCCTGAGCTTTGTCTGTGAAAGCTGCCATTCAACAAAATCTAAACATTAATTTTGTATTTTTATAAGCCTGTCTCGATGTTAACTATGATGGCTTTCACATGCTTAGCTATCTTTGTTACAACAGGCTGGAAAATTGTAACTATCTAATGCAGAGAGACTGGTTATAAGGCAGATCAGCCCACTAGTATCAAGAAAATGACACTTGATTCAAGAAAATTCTGGAAACTCATTGATTAGCATTGGAAACTAGTAGGATTATCTCATCCCATTGGCAGATTTTTTTAACTGTATGATTTTTTTTTTTTTTTTTTTTTTTTTGCCATGCACTGGGCCATCAAATTGCATACTTATTCCATGTGTTTAGTCGGTTGAATCTAAATGGTCCTCAGTGCATAGTGCACCAGGCAGCATACAGTAATATTCCACTGGTTTTACTCATCATGTGGTCTGCAAGCACTTAGCAGCTTAAAGGACGGCCAGTATTTACAGAGGACACAGGTATTCCCATCAATGAGTGGCCTCTGTTTAGACGGATGGGCGGCTACCTGAGAGGTGTGTGTGCCACTGTGCATATGTGTGTGTTTGTGAGAGAGAGAGAGAGAGTGAGTGTGTGTGTGTGTACGTATTAGATCAGCTTACCACTCCATTTGAACAAAGAGATAAGAGTTGGGGGTGCGTGCTAAAACCCTGGAGACACTGACGGGACAGAAGTAGAAAGGAGAAGGAAAGGGAAGGCAATGCCAAAAGATGAATTAACAGATTTTTTTATTGATCTCTCTTATTTGGGACAAATTGTGCAAAACCTTTGTCACCCTAATATTGAATCTTAGCAGAGCCTCTCTGCTATCTAGCATCCCACTGGGTAAAGGAGAATGAACGAGGTGTAGATTGAACAACTGCTCAAATCTCACACATTTTAATGGGAGGGTTGATGAGTTGATAGCTGTGGGAAATAAACGTGAGAAAAAATATACTGAGGTAGAGGAGTGATTTTAGGGTTACTAGAGGAGCCGAGGGTGGAGCTGTGTCCTGATTGTGAACTTCAGTGGCATGTCCTGAGTCAGCTGATCCTGAGAGTTTATCGCTGTGGTAAAACTGACCCTGGGCCTTTGCTCTGATAGCACCTCACCCTTGCAGATACATGGGGGCGGTGTGCACGTACCCACATTGCATTAACACGCATGTACATACCAAAACACACACATTTTTCCTCAAGGCTGTTTTATGGATTTGGGATATTGTGATATAGCATAAGCATTGTCTTTTCTGGTTTTAAAGGCTGCATTGCGGTAAAGAGATTCAATTTTATGAACTTATTAGACTGTTGTAACTGTTCTATTATTTGGCTCTACCTGCTTGGTCGTCATATCCCGCTGGCAGATTTTTTACCTTGTTTGAAGAAAAATAAGATTTTAACACTTTTAACACAATGAGTATAAATGACTTGAGCAGAATTTTCTCACCCTATGCCAAACATGTAAGGCTGAAGCTGAGTTTCAAGGTCTTCTTAGGTCAGATGGCATAATCTGACATATTCCTGCACAAACATGTACATACACACACACACACACACACACACATCTCCACTGTACCTGCCCTGATATGTAAATTCTCAAGCACACACTTACAAGACACTAGAGGCAACACACACGCACATAACTCTGCAGCCTCCTACCCCGACTTCACACACGCATTCCACCTTTACTCTTAATCAGACATATGCATTCACATATGTACACACACACATACACCCTTGTTGCTCCTTGACAGGTGACAGAGCAGGTAGTGAAAGGCTTGGAGATTCTCCAGATAAGGCCTGTTAATGAGTAACCCTGCTGTTACAGGTTGTTTGCTGCTCAGTGGCTGGAAAATTGGAGCAATAACACGCAAACACAGAGGTAATGGCTGTGGTGCCGGACTGTCAGACCACAGAGAGACGCCAGAGCACCTAATGGGTGGTTTGTTCTGGTGAGGAGGCAGGCCACACTGGGATAAACCGATAAACATTACTCAGCTATTATTTAAAACAAGGCTTGGAAAATAATTCATATAAGTACAAACAATCACATCTGATTTAGTGAAACACTCCATCCAAAATGCAGCAGCACTGGAAAAAAAAAGGCCTTATACTCAAATCACTGCTTCCTGCTGCTTGTTTAAAATGCTGAACGACCTTGTGCCAAGTTACATTTCTGATATGATGGCTATGTTTGTGTGAGTGTGTGTGTGTGTGTGTGTGTGTGTGTGTGTGTGTATGTGGTTTTATGTTCCACTGTGACTATTTATAGCTCAGGCTGCAGTCGCACATGTGTGTGTGTGTGTGTGTGTGTATGTATGTGTGTGTCCACAGGAAACTTAACTGTGCACAACAACATACATGTGCATATGTATTGATGTATTGTATGCACACATATTTGTGTGCAGATATACTGTACATGCCTTTTTTAACTGTCCCTCTAGAGAGCACATTGGGATGTATTCAGTAGATGAGATGTGCTTTATAAATACTTAACTGATTGACTGACTGATCAATCCATGTATTGATCTGAGTGTTACAAAATGGGCAAGAACTAGGGACGAGACAAAAAAAATACTTACAAAGAATTACAAAGAGACTGTAGTCAAAGTAAAGACACCAGCTGAGAACTGCTGTAAAATGTAAAGAAATCAAGACACTTGAAAGGAAACCACACAGCTGCCTTTAGCGATAACATTTAGATTGTGAAGCACGATCGTGCAAAGATACCTGTTTCTCAGCAAGATCTTTGAAGTAAGATCACATTTCTTTCACTGACATAGCGCAACAAAATGATCCTACTACTAATTAACTTTTCATGAAACCTGGAGTCTCATGATTAAAGTTTCTCAGGTATAAAAGGAGCCAAATCCAAGACAGAGCTGACACTCATTTATACTATATATGTTATTTCGATGTCAAAATCAGTGGAATCAGTGTTTAGTGATGTACAACTAATTGCTATCATTTCTCGTGGTATCGACACATTTTTTTCTGGATCATATTTCTCAAAATGATCACATGATGAAGTCTTGGATTAAGTCAAAGACGATTTCTCTTGGCCCTCGGCTGTCCATGTCTATCTGCGGTCAGATGAAACCCGGCGCCAATTAGAAGAGAGATGAAAGAGAATATCTTTCTCTTGGTTAAAACCAATAATGACATGCCGCTGCGTTCTTTTAGAAGAAAATTAAGAGAAAAACGTGTTTTATATCCCTGCCATCCCCCCTTCATGCTTGAACTGATGAGTCAGAACCTGGAAACGGGCCAGGACCACGATCGGTCTTCTCTCTAATGCGCTGAGCTGAGCTGATCCAAGATAATCTGCTCCACTCTGTGCTTAGGCTCTCAGACACTTTGATTTATGACGCTTCTCACTTCAGCATATATTAATAACAGCATATGTTGTGTCAGTATATGCTTTTTTAACGTGTTTTGCATCAAAAAGTAAAAGTGTGTGTTGTCCAATCTATACACACTGAGGCCTTAAAAATGACACGTTCGGTTTTAAAGTCAGACTGAGTGTATAATATGCCACAATATTGAAAGAAAGTGAGAGGGAATTGAATGGGCGACTCTTTGATTTGGATTTTGGAGATCACCAGACAAGGTTATGCTTACAAAAAAAAATACATCTTTCATCAAGGCATTGTTTCTCATCCTTCATTAAACTGATGAAAGGGCTACAGCTATTGTTAGACTGTAGTGGCTTTAATGGGATGAGAATGGCAAAGGGTTGAATTGGTGTGTGGGTGTGGCTATCTCTATCAATGGTGCATGCCTGCTTTTTGTTGAGGGTCATTTTGCATTTTATTTCTCATCTGATTCTGTGAGTTTCAAAAAATCACCACCTTAACAAGTCATTTAGTCTGATATTCAGTGTTAAAATCTTGTTTTTCTTCAAACACGGTAAAAGATTGAATGTGCGACTAAATGACTTGTTAAGATAGTCATTTTCTGCCATGCAGTAGTCTTTAGTTACCTTTCTCTTCCTTTACATTTATTTTGATCACATTTCTCAGGATCTGCGTGTCTCAGACTCCTGCAAGTCACTGATTACGTCCTGTTGTGGTAAAATGAAGTCAGTTCAGTACCTGTGCAAGCCTATTCAGTTCTTCAACAAGCTGGTTCAGGTTTGCACGCAAAACCGTCATTTCATTACATTTGAATGACAGCAGGCGAACAAAGGAGTCCAGCATGGCATCAATGGGGGGAAAAGCAGCAAGGAGGAGGAGGAGGAGGAGCAGGAGGCGTAGCCATTATGTCACAAACAAATATAAGTTCCCATCTATGTCTGGCAGCCAGAGGGAACATGGTGAACACTATTATTTAAAACTAAGCATGCAAACAGCTCTCTATATGACGCTGACCTGAGACCTGCTAAATGTTTACAGTCATCTTGATTGAAAAACAAAAAAATAAGAGAAATGCCACCCTAAAATGTTTCTCAACTTCAAGCACAGTGAAGATTATATGCTGGAAAAAAAATCTACATCTTAACAAGTAATTAACAAGTCAGTGTTAAAATCTTATTTTTCTTCAAACAAGGTAAAAAAAAGAAAAAGAAAAAAAAAAGCCACCACTGGGATATGATAATCCCACTTGCTTCCAATGCTGATCAACTTGTTTCCAGACTTTTCTTGAATTAACTGCCATTTCTTTGATCTTAGTGGGCTGATCAGCCTTATTCTGCCTGGTTTCAACATATTTATACCAGTTCCTGAGAAAAATTCCTGCAACAAGTAAAACTGCATTGGAAACACTTGGGATTGTCTCATCCCACTGGCAGATTTTTTCACTTCTATTCAGAAAAATAAAAGATTTTAACACTGAATATGAGACCTAATGACTTGATAAGGTGGAGACTTTTTAGCAGTTTATAATTAAATGCATGTAAAAATGCAACTACATTTTATAATGCTGACAATGATGCTTTATTAAGCATATTTCTGAGGTAACAACATTGGATTATTTGCTTATCAGCACCAAATTAGGAGCAGAGCGATGACATCAACATGTTACCGCCCATTGGTTTCCTAGAAGTGTCCTCGTCTTCCACGTCTCAGAGGGAGTGAGAGCACATGTTCACTCCGAAGCATGTGGGTCAGTAGTGTGACGCACTGTTTGTTCATATCTGTACATCTATAAACACTTTATTTACAGCAACATATGAGGGGTGTCACTGAGGGTATGTTGCAAAAACAGATGTAGGGGAGAGGTGGAGGGGTAGAGTGGAGTGGGAAGGGGGTGGGGGGCGTTATAGGAGACGTCAGTTAGAAAAATGTCTGCAAAGTGAAGGAGGAATGTATTTACAGTTAGAGAGGGAGAAAGGCAGAAAATGTAAGAGGAAAAAGGAGGAAGAGAGCGAAGGATTGAAAGGTTAGAAGTGAAGGGGGGAGTGTCAGAGGGGCGTGTGCGCTTGGGAGTGAAGTAATATGGTAATATGAGCCACATGTTTACCATGCACCCAGGAACCCACGAGTCCCGGGGACAATGTGTTCAAAAACCACTGCACCTTGTTAGCTGGCTTAAAGAGAACCCACACACTGTCAACAGAGTGGCTGGGGAAAGAATGCTGCAAAAGTAAGCATCTTCACGAGTCATTTAGTCTCATAGTCAGTCTCAAAATCTTGTTTTTCTTCAAACAAGGTAAAAAAAAATCTGACAGTGCATTGAGATAATCCCACTTGTTTCCAATGCAGCTTCACTTGTTTCAGGAATTAAGTATGAATATATAGAAACAAGGCAGAATCAGGCAGATCAGCCCACTAGGATCACGAACATGACACTTGATTCAAGAAAATTGATTAGCTTTGGTAAAAAGTGGCATTATCTCATCTCACTTTTTTTTTTACCTTGTTTGAAGAAAATTGTAGCTCTGAATATGAGACTAAATAGCTTCTTAAGTTTTTTCAGTATCTTTTTCCAATATCTTTTCGATGCCGCAGGTCAAGTCTTTACCAGCGCTGTCATTTTTTGAATCTGCTGTCCTCTAAAATGTGTCAACCCGTTGAAACTGGGTCACTCCTTTTTCAAATGATACCATATACATCCAGCTTTGGAATGAGGCTCTTGATTTTTGAGCTTCAAAGACAGCGTCCGTGTTATGTAAACAAATGAACTGTTCCTGGAAATTATGTAGGTCTATAGGCTCTGGTTTGCAGACTATGTTTTGTCTGCATCTCTCTGTATGGGAAACACCATTAAAAATACTAATAAACAAAATGATGGCACAGTATAAATAAAGGAATAAAAGCATGATGGAGTCACAGATTGTTGTTTTATGAGTCTGCTGTTACTCCACTGACGTCAACAGCCAGTATCACTGTTGTTGTTGTTGTTGTTGTTGTTGTTCATGTTGCTAGTGTTGATCATGTTCTATTAGGGTTAAGTTTATGTTTATGTTGTTATTGTTGTTGCTATGGTTATTGATGATGATGTTTTTGTTGTTGCTGTTGATAATGTCATTGTTAATAACGTTTATGTTTATGGTGTTATTGTTGTTATTGTTATTGTTCTCATTGTCACTGTTGTTAATGTTGTTGCAGTTGTCATTAACGTGGATATTTACATGAATACTTTGCTTGGTTTATATATTTGTTCATAAACATTTTTTGCTTTTTTGCCATTGCTATCAACAAGAATGTGCTCTGAGTGGACGGCTGTCGGTGAATAAATGCTGCAGGATAATTATCCATGTTCATGATCTTGTTGTAAGCCCTTGCCTATATGTCTCTGTGAAAATGTGAGGCACTCTGTACTTGTCTGGCTCCTCTTATCTCTGGTATTACAGAGCGATGCCTCCGAGCTGCAGCACAGTTGGCGCATGTTTCCCCAATGGCTCTTTGTTTACCCAGGTCTGTAATATTACTGTTGACTTTCCAAATCAATATTCCCTTCGCAGTGGGCCAGCCAATCTGTCACACTGGAACAAACAATAAAGATTATATTGCTGCTATCACATGAAAACTGATAATGACTTTTTCAATTGATTCATTCATTCAAAAAAAAGATATATAAAAATAATAAAGAAACATGACTTTTTTCAGATTTCTTTTAGGTAAAAAGAGATACAACTATAAGTTTAAGTATAAATATGTTGAAACAAGGCAGAATAAGGCAGATCAGCCCACTAGTATCAAGAAAATGACACTTAATTCAAGAAAATTCTGGAAACAACTTGCACCGGAAGCAAGTGGGATTATCACAGCCCACTGTCAGATTTTTTCACTTGTTTGAAGAAAAACAAGATCTTAAAACTGAATACAAGACTATATGATTTAAGATGAATATTGCACCTGTGTTTCTCATATTCATTGCCCTCCTCCCCCTTGATTTCCTCAATTTGCAGTGTAAATCTGGCAGCGCTGTGTTCTTCTACATCATGTTGACTTAGCTACCTGCAGCCAACCTTCGAGTGCAATGAAACGCGTGATTCATATTTGGCAAATCCATGATTGTACTTGTGCAGCCGGTGCGGTAAACACCACAGGCCGAGCAGCTGAGCTGAGCCAGCGGCAGATGAGCTTGTTGCGAGAGGGGAAGTGTCTGTGGTGGAAGAACATGACACACATACGAAATGCCAACCTTTTGCTGCTGAACTTGAGTGACTGCTTCCTCTTTCATGTGCAGAGTGAACTGTGTGTGTTTCCATGTGCACGTGTGCTTTTTTATGCGCGGGCACATGCATGTTGCGCACCGTGTCCCGATGCACCTACTTATATGTTTTATGAGCGCCCTGCAAAATGCAAAAAAATCCCCATCTTACACAAGTCATTTGCTCTCTCAGTGTTCAGATCTTGTTTTTGTCTATATGGCTTGTTAAGATGGAGATTTTTTTTTTCCTAGCATGAGAGTGTGTTCAAGTGTGTGTCTGCACGTGTGTGTTTCTCATATTCGTTCCCCTCCTCCCCCTCCTCGTACGGCCCCTCCCCGATAGCTACCGCTCGTCTGGGATGTTTTTATGAAAGTCTGGCTGGATCCAGTTCACGCTGCCTCAAGACACGACCTCCTCCTCCTCTTTCTCTGACTCTCTTGTTGTCTTTCTCACAGTCCTCACTTCCCCCTATCCTCCCTTAATCTCTCTACCTCCCTTTCTCTCTCTCTCTCTGCTCCTATTGTTCATTCCTTCACTCCTGCAGCCACTCCCACGTCCCTTTTCTCTGTTTTTCTCACTTATTTTGCCATACTACGCTCCACTCCTTCATCACCCCCCCCTTCATATCTTTCTCACTTTCTCCTCCTGCCTCCTCTCATCTCTCGCTGTCTTCAGTCTCTCATTCCTTCACCTTTCCTGCTCTCTCTCTCTTTGTCAACTGTCACTCAGTGGCTTTTGCACTTGCCTGAGGATTTGTCTATTCAGCAAACTGTCAAATTGTCCTACACAAAGGAATGTGAGTGTTTGCGTGTGTGTGAGAGAGAGAGCGAGAGAGAGAGAGAGAGAAGGACAGTGAAAACAAGAGGAGAAAATGGAGGTGCATCATGTTTGTGTATTCAAAAGAGCACTGTCTTTTGTGTTTGTGTGGTATGTGTGTCCATGTTAGGCATGTCATTCAATGTCACCATATCAAATCCACTGGCACTTTATTATATTGAGAAAGTTTGAGGCATTGATGTAGTAAAATCATAATAAATCTAACTATGCCAACAAAATGAAAACATGTTTCGCTTTTCTTTTATTATGATAATGTAAATAGTTTTACAAGAGTATTCTATCAGTTTTTGTTTATCTGCAACCTATTTTCATTTTCTGTATATATTGATTATCAATGGGAAAATTTGTCGATACATTTGAAAGAGGCATAGATGACATGCCAAGTCCATGTGCATTTTTTTGTATGCAGATGAATGTTCAGTACACACCATCTAAAGAAGATAAAAATGGGTTTTTTCACAGTTAGTACGGTAGAGGGTGTGGTATCTGTTTTGGCTGCCAGGGTATGTGTGTGTGTGTGTGTGTGTGTGTGTGTGTGTGTGTGTGTGTGTGTGTGCGCGTGCGTGCGTGCGTGCGTGTGTGTTTGTGTGTGTGTCATTCTATTAGAAGACTGCCAGATGTGCATGTGTGTATTTATGTGAATATGAGGCAGGGCAGAACTGAAAAAGAATAACATTTGCATAAGAAATCAGGTTTTCATGATGTTCAGTTTGAGGGCTGAATGACCGAATGACTGATCACTTTGCCAACAGGCAAATACACAGGATGAAGGTTGTTGATTGTATCTTTGTGGGTTACATTATGCACACCAAGCAATTTCTAGAGACATGTTGCTGCATGTCTGATATGTACATAAATGTATCTACACTGCAAAAAGTGTTAGTGTTAAAATCTTGTTTTTCTTCAAACAAGATAAAAAAAAAATCTGCCAGTGGGATGAGATAATCCCACTTGTTTCCAATACAGTTTCACTTGTTTCAGGATTTTTTTTTTCCGGGAACAAGTATAAATATGTTGAAACAAGGCAGAATCAGACAGATCAGCCAACTGGGATCAATAAAATGACACTTGATTCAAGAAAATTCTTGAAATCGGTTGATTAGCATTGGAAACAAGTGGGATTATCTCATCCCACTGGCAGATTTTTTACAGTGTTTGAAGAAAAACAAGATTTTAACACGAAGATGAGACTGAATGATATGTTAACATGGAGACTTTGTGCACAGTTCAATAAAACTGATGGGTGAAACTGATTAAAATATAGTTACTCATTGATTTTAACCCTGGTGATTTCATCTAACAGCACTTATTGATCACTTTTATCGGATAAATTAATGTATTTTTGGCACAAAATGCCCCAGCGGAAATCAAACTCCTAACCCTGATAGAGCAAATGCTGTGTCCTGCTCACCGAGCTGCTCAGAATCACCTTATCAGATATAGATTGTGTGTGTGAGGTTTGGTCAGTGAAAGTACATCATGTCTGTGTGTATGTACTGAATTTTCTACCTCAAGGACGTCACTCTCTCGTGGCCTGGTTGGACTTCTGAAATATTTATGCTGCGTATGTGCGGCTGCAGCCTGGGCTATAAATAGTTACAGAGGAACATAATACCACACATACACACACACACAAACACACAGAGCCCTACAACCTGCAGTCTCTCTCTGTGTGAACCTCCCTGTATGCTGATAACCAGTTGCTTATATGACAAAAAACTTCAGGAAAATTGGGGCCAAAACCGCAGACGTGCAGGGATCTGACTCTGACTAAATAGTGCTGCTGACAGCTGCTGAGTTGCATTATCAGAGGACCCAACAAGGCGAAACGTGACGTGTGGCTTCCTCTCACTGTCATATGCTCAGTCTTACTTCCCTCTTGCAGAATACACACTCAGCTAGACACACACACATGCACACACATGCACACATGGAGCTATAGACTCTACATAAATAAAATAAAATACAGGCAGATAGATGCCACTCCAACACCCCCACACACCCACTGTCACTGCCAAGCATCTCATTCATTTATCTCCCTTTGTTGAATATCAGACTATGAATTATTATTATTATTTGTTGTTTATTTGTTATTATTTATTTTATTTTGTTCTGCGCCTTTATTATTTCCTTTATTTTAATGGAGCTTTGACTTATTTATTTAAGTAATTATTTTTTAAACTATTAACTATTTTATTTTATTATTTTTTTTTTAACTTTATTTATTTATTTATTTATTTATTTATTTTTTAACTTTTTTTTTTTTATTTAATTAATCGAACTTTATTACCATGTTGCTGCTCCATCTAGCGGCCAAATCGAGTACAAGCATCTTTCATTGAACTGTAGTGTGCTTACATTCGCCAGCCTCTAGAGGGCAGTGTAGCATCACTCCACAATGACACATGGGCAGATTTAGCAGGAGCAAGAAGGATTAACAGTTAAGTGGACTTTTTATTGTTGTTGCTGTTGTGAATTTGTGCGGATTAGTGACATGAACAAGATGAACAAAAGGGTGCGGTCGCTCCTTCGTAGCCCGCTGTGTGCTCTGGTTTACTTTGAGGCTGTTAAACAGGCTGTGTTGGGTTTGCATTAGCATTGGGTTTGCTAATTAACTAATTACAGCGAGCAGTGAGCGCTGTTCATGGGCTTGTTAAAGTGCTGAAGCTTTGTTGCTCGTCGTCTATGGTGTTTCCTCGGTTGCTTTAAACGCTCTCTCGCATCCCCAAATGATGACATTATCGTTTAATACAATTAGACAGCTACTTAAGGGGAAATTTAAGGAAAAAACAGAGTTCAAGGGGTGAAGGGAAGACCAAAATTAGCATTTCGTGGCCCTTGAGCAATCCCCAAGCAAGCCGAGGGTTTAAGATCTGATAGTCACCGATGGCAAAATGTGGGCTTGCAGGAGTGTTGTTGTTCAAATTAAAAGCTGATGAAATTGATGAAAGCGCAGCTGAGGTGGATGTGGAGTGATGGTAGGTCAGGAAAAATGTCACTGATGCTGTCGTAATGTTTTTTACGTTTTCAGTCTCGCGCAGGGAGGAGAAAAAAATGGCCTGATTCTGGATGAAACTGAGCACGGAGGAATGTTTTGGAAAAGCTGTCGTCCTGCTGAGGTATGTGTTTATATATGTGTGTGTGTGTGTGTGTGTGTGTGTGTGTGTTTCATGCTTTGGGCAGATATGTGAGGAATGTGTTGTCACTGGTAGCATCTGCTCCACCAGCCTAGAGATAACAGACAGGTGAGAGAGCAGAGAGGGAAATGTGTGTATGAGAGAGAGAGAGAGAAATAATGGGGATACCATGACCTAAGAGCAACTTGACCTCAGACTGTTTCTTGTCTTCCAGAAGAAGAAAGAGAAGGAGAGAGGGAGGGGGGAGGAGGGGAAAATCATTTATTGTTGATAGAAACAGGAAGTGAGCGTGTTACCAGCTGGGGCTT
>OMKZ01044201.1:0-10083 GCA_900302535.1 Neoniphon sammara | reverse complement strand
AGATATAGCTGTAATGGGAAGGATTTTGCCTTCAAAACAAAAGCGCAAAAATGAAAAAAGAAGTGGGCTACATAATAGAAATTAACCAGAGGAGTAAAGTGGCTGACTTTATGTCCGCAGTCTGAGAACCGCAGTCTACACCATCAATTTGCACCCAAGCTTCCAACAGCCAATTTCCCATACAGAAATTCGAATAGCCTACTCTAAATTTGAGCATTATCACGCTAATGGACTTTAAAAAAATGTAGATCATGTGAAACAGTAAAGCCCATAATAATGATGATGATAATTCATGCATACCTGTGTGGGATCCAATTAAAATATCAATTCAAGGGCTTAGTGCAGCATTGATCAGTTGTACAACAAACTCAATGCAACAATAAAAAAAGAATATGGTGTTAATTATCACTTTTATTATAGACTTTTTGGACACCCTCTGTAGGCATTAGGAACAAATATGGCACTAAAATAAGCTAAAATGGAGTGTTTGAGTCTTAGTTATGATGCACCTACAGAGCTTCTTATTAGAGGATTACATTTAAGAATTTTTTTTTGGTCATTTCTGCTTTAATATTCACAGAGACAGACTCCAACAAGGGCGGATACACTTGGCTAAAGAACAGGTGTCAACCCCACTTGTATAAAATGTTGATTCCCATCATTTATAATCGTACAGTACAACCTCACTGCTAGCTTCAGTGAGAAAGGAACTTACCATTCTGCTGCAGCTTCTTGCTAGCCTTCAACACAGTCCAACAGGGCAAAACCCATTAGAAATGTCCTTCTTGAAAACAGGAATCTCACAGCACAGTCAGATACATTTTGAAATGGTCTAGTCAAAAATGGTTGCAAATGGCGCTTTCTGTTTTATTTAGCTTTTATGATAATACATTGACTTGTATAAATCCACACCATTCTGACGCTAGTCAGCTAATGCTGCGTTCTTAAACTCAGACATCTGAATTTCCATCTTGTAAATTTCTGACCTGCAGCAACATGGCATTCACAGTGTCAACTCGGGAAAAATGTTTGCTAATTTCTTTGATATTCCCTTTAGGAAAATTCAGAGTTTCTTCTTGTGAGCAAAAAAAAGGGAATGATTTATCACTGTGAACAGTTTTGTCGCAGGTCGGAAATTTACAAGAGGGAAATTCTCAGGTCCGAGTTCAAGTGAACACATCATTAGCCAAGTTAGCAGCAGAATAGTGTGGAGGTAATGTATCATTATAAATTCTACATAAAACTTAGAAACCACTTATGCAATCATTTATGGATAGACAATTTCAAGATGTATTTGACCGTGCTGTTTTTACACTGATCTATCAATTCTTAGGATATAAATTCATAATATACATCAGAGCAGTTAACAAACTGTAAGTTACATAGGAATAAAGGGTAATAGTTTACCCACGTTAACAGTAGATTTCCCTTTATATGACTCCAAAACCATTTAAAGGAATACCCCTTTTCTGACTTCTCCAAAGTGAGACAAGATGTTCACCATTTTTGCCTCTCTACGTCCACTGGTTGGGTTCCTATGGTTAGCATTTCTTGTTAGCTTAGCACAAAAAGTTGAAATCTACAGGAGTCTTTAGCCTAGCTGCATCAGTGAAAAAATAAAAGTGAAAAAATAAACCTTACAGCAACTTAGAAGCTGTCATATTTACACAATGTAATGTGTATTTAAAATACACATCTTGGAAAGAAAGAAAGAAACATAAAAAAAGAAAACAAAAAAACGACTCAAAGTGTGTGCGTATTTCATTACTGCGTAATACACACGATACATTGTGTAAATAAGACAGCTTTAGAGTTGCTGTAAGGTTTATTTTTTCACATTGACAGAGCTAGGCTAATGACTCCTGTAGACTTCAAGTCTTTATCCTAAGCTAACACAAAATGCTACGCATAGGAACCAAACCAGTGGACGTACAGAGTTGAAAATGGTATCGAACATTTTGTCTGGGTGAGTTGGAAAAAGGGTATTTTGCCCAAAACATTGGAGTATTCCTTTAAGTGCTGATTGTGCTTGCCAAAGTACTTAGGGGTCCATTATGTCCCAGTTAAAGCAGTACATGCTACATTTACTCTTGTGTCTTTAGGATCTGTTGATCTCTGAATCTAACCCTATGGTAAATCGGCATCTTGTCTCAGTCTGGTTAAGTCGGAAAAAGGGAATATTCCTTTAACGTGCTCAGCAGTAAGGGTTTTATTTTGAAAGTTGTCACCAGAAGTTTTCTTTATATTCTCACTAGCTTGACTGTGCAGAGAGAAGCCTGGGGAGGGACGGTTTGGGCTCCAGTGTCTCAGCACCTCGACCAGTCCCACCTCAGCACTCAGCAGGGGGTAAAAAAGAACCAAGCACCTGCAGGATTTGCTTAGTTTCTATGTCCACTCCCACCTTTCTCCATTCCTACTGTCCTTTAACCCCGCCATCTGTGACTTTGTTTCTTTTATCCAGTACCGGCTTTTATCCAATTTCCTACCCAGCGCCCATTTTTATAACAGCCAGTTTTCCCTTTTTATTCCCTTTTTTAATCTTCTGTATTATGCTCTGCCCCTGCAGCTCAGCTCAAGGGGATACCAGGCTCACATGATGTGGCACAATGAAGATCTGTGGTGTGCTGTATGTATGTGTGTGTGTGTGTATTCTTGCACTTCTATCCTTATGAAGCAGATGTCCTCACAAGGATATCCAGATGTGGAAAATCCACCAAACCCATGACATTTGCTGGCTCTACCTTCTACAAAGGGTTAATTTAGGCTTACGATTTGGGTGAAGGGTTAAGATTAGATTGTGGTTTAAGCATAGGTTAAGATAAGGGTTGAGGTTAAAAGTGTAGCAGTGAATCTTAAAGGGAAAATCTACTCCAAAACACTTTGAAACATCTACTGGTGAATTAACTTACATTTCTAGGCCCATTTAGTTGCTTGGTGGTGTATTTGTCTTGTTTCAGTCCCTCACAACTAAAGATCAGCGGCTTCTTTCCAGACTTGCCATTTTACACTGGCATTCAACAACCATACAGGGAGAAATCCATCATAGAAGAAGCACAGAGACCAATTTCTCCATCTACAGTAGCCTCAACAGACCAGAATGCAGTACAGCCATAAGACACGTTGTGTTTTGAGTAAAGGGGTGAGACTCTTGCTTTTTCTCGACTGGAAAATCTCTCACTCCTTTGCTCTCAATATTTTATCATTATTGCTGATGTATAGTATATACTATATATACTATTGCTGCATTCGGGCGCTCCTCGTCAACTTATGAAGTCATAAAAATGTCTTAGGACCAACTGGTGTGGTTGAGTTAAGGTGGTAATTTGGGATGTCAAGATGCTGGGCCAATAACATCATCCACTGAAAGATGTAAACAATGAACGGTAGGAGGAAATTATTTAGATGCTTACTGATTGGACTGCTCACTGCTGCAATCCTTTACTCACATTATGATGGAAAAGGACAAGTTATATGAATATTATTTACTCTAGAGCTGGGACATTGTTTTCAAGTTGTCAACATGTGTCTAGGTGATGCATGACAACCTGGAAACTCAAGTGTCATATCTTGCCTGAGTTCACCGCTCATATTTACGACCTCGTCATCAAATTTCTGGTGGAAAACTTTACGACTTAACAAGGAGCGCCTGAACACACCATATAAGGTATAGCTGAATGCAACAAGTTCACACCTGTTGTCTAAAGTCATTCTGGGAAATATAGGAAAGCACTAAATGAAATTGACAAGGCAGGTTGAGGGAAGTTGGGTAAATTGCAACACTTCATCACAAAATATCTTGGAGTGCACGGAACGTTCTAACGGATGATCTCAAACTGCATTTGAGTGTTGAAGGTGGATATTTTTCCTTCACGGTTGGTATTTAGGAAGAGCTTGTAGTCAGTGTAAGTACAGTGATACAAATGCGTGGCGTGTTGAGGGGGGAGAATGGCAGGAATATTGATTCTGCTGGCTTCATTTGCATGTACCCGTGGGGCTAACGTCTCCGCGGGGGCTCCAGCTAGACAACCTAACACTCAGTTTCTCTCCCCATGCTGGAAGACTGGCCCGGCTCTTCCCTCCTGCGCCCGCTGACACTTCGGACTGAAATGGAGACCAAAATAGAAGCAGTGAGAAAAGACACAACCAGACCAAAGAGAAACCGGCACAGCTCTGGCATTCAGCAAACCAGGCTAAAGCAAAAACCTAGCATGTCGTTAGCTATTTACAGTGTCAGATTCCCTACATCATTATCATAGGTAATATCCTAATTAAGATGAAATATTTATGAACCAGCATCCAACAGTTCATTATCATAAGTTCTTTGTTATTGGTAGGAATAATTTATTGTTTTCCCATGCAAATAACTCTAACCTATAGGCTATCAATGCTTTGGTCACATGGAAAACTGCTGTTCATCTTCAATGGCTGACAGTCCATATCTGTTAATGTGTAGCAGCAGCTTTTTTCTAAGTGCTGCTACACATAACTGCCCGACATTTCCATACTTATTTGTTTTGAGAGGTACATTAAGTAAGATATCATTGTTTGGTGGAGTAAATGAGCTTTAATATATCTCTGAGGGCTGATAAGGTCTTCATCAATGCCAGTGTCTAAATGATTACCAGGTGTGGAGCTTTCTGCCTCTGGATTTTAGCCAATAAAGCAAATGACAAAGCAGTACTATTATTCTAGCTGACATATTACGTCTCTGTTGGAGCTCTAATTAGCTAGTTTGCTCATCTCTGTTGTCAAAATATGACTTTATTTGTATCAGTGTGGACTCACTGGAAGTCGCTGCAGATCCTTGGTGACTGCAGATTGGCGATAAAAGTCATAGGTGTCTAAGAGCCCCTTTAATCTTTAAATGTGTGATCTAGTGTTTTATCTGTCTAGAAAAGTGTGATGTGCTTACCCAGCTGGGCAGCAGGACACCATGTTCTATCAGTGGTACCGCTGCTGCCTCAGCCAGTCCAATGTCAGCTTGGCTCTTTTATCTGTGCAGTTTGCGTGGGTTTCCTATGGCTGCTCCGGTTTCCTCCGCTGTTTGAAAGATGTGCTGAGGACAGGTCAGGCAGATGGGAGACTCTGAACTGCCTGTGTGTGTTTGCCTGCCATGGAAAAGGAATGAATAACTTGGGCAGTCAAAGAACCCCAAGCATTTTTTTCTCTATTTGGACATCAAAGTAGAGCGGCTGAGGGCGCTGTTTGCAGGGAACTGGGCAGACACTTATAATCATAATCAAGCCATGATTTGCAACAGCCCTAAAACTTAAAATGTTCCTGTTTACCTCCTCATGCTGTGCTGCTTTCCTCCAATAAGCCTTACAAGCTGTAGGCATGTGGAAGGGAGAGGAGAAATCGGTCTGGCTGACACATGAGGTTTCAGGCGGAGACAGCAGTATTAAACATTGTATCACTGGTCATGTGTCCTGTAACTTACAGTATACCAGCTCCCGCAAGGAGCATTTTGGTGTTCCTTTTTAACACAAATCAGTGGGGAGAGAAGACCAGAAAACTGTCCTCCTACATGATGACAAACTGCTGGATTTTCAACATGCATGTGCAAATCATTTTACTGACTTGTGATGACACAGTTATAGTGATTTGTGTTTCACTCTGGACGATGATTCATAGATTATAAATCTATAAACAGCTCATTTATTGAATGGTAAAACAGCTGAGTGTGCAAAATTTGCAGAAAAAAAGGTGCAAGTTTCTAGTTCACCACCTCTTTTGTATGTGAGGCTGAGCAGACAGCTTGAAGTATCAAACCCAGATATATCGATTGTGGATTGACAATTTACAATAATTTCCAGCATGCTGCCTGCTATGGACTATAAATGATTTTAGTCACAGAGGAGATAGTATGTACTATCTCCTCTATATACTGACTGATAGAGGTAGCTGCCACAGATACAGTATAAATGAATGAAACTCAATGAGCATCCAAAATGAATTGAGGTCAATGAACACTGGCCTTCAAAATGCAAACCATCGTATCCAAGCTCCACCTTGTAGCAAGTTTTAAAACAAAGCAGCTTATGTTGAAATCACATGGAACTGATTAGTCCTATACTGATCGATGTAAAGAAACAGGTATGACAGATAACTCCCGGTATTTTGCACTGAGATTATTTAGAAAACTCAACTGTATCGAAAGCAAGATTGAATGTTTTCACATCCTTTTTCAGAAAGCCAAATCCAGACACTTTCAGGGAAGCCAAGGTGTTTAACAAAATAATGTATGACCGAATCATTAAGAAGGTAATAGGTTTTACACTGATTTTTAATGTGAATGTATATAGAGTAAGAAGACTTTGAAATTAGCATAAAATAAAACATTTTGGGACACTTCTATTAGTCTTCTCTTACTGCAAATGTGTGTGACAATGGCAATAATATGCACTTCCTCTATTCGTCATCAGTATTGTACAATGCTAATTTTTGTAACTCCCAGTAAAATTCTGCACTGTTGATGCCTCGAAAGAGCACTTGAATAAAAACAAATCCGATGTATCGTGCATATAATCTCACATATGCCAAATCTTTCAACATTGTTGCACAAAAACACTTGTTTTGGAGTTACTGAGAGAAACCATGTGAAAAAGTAATCTGAGCTTTGTGATGGAATATGCAGGAGTTGAATATTTAGAGGCTGCAATAGCTGAGGCCAAGAGTTGCTGCTAGTGGTGCATTAAAAACTAATAGTCCAACTTTTTTTCCCCTGTAACCTATTGTAAACATTTGTGTCTTTTTTGGGAAATTAATAGCATGCTAGAGATTAATTCATTTAAAAAAATGAACACTGACTCCCTCCTCTCCTCTCATTTATGCACTAAAACAGATAAAATGAGCAAAACTAATAAAACATATTGAAAAGCTTGGGCATTAATAGAACAAATTACATCCATTTAAAGTCATCCAATTAATTTTGAGATCTATTTGAGTTTTTTCTCTCACAAATGATAATGTATTGAAGTCTCATATGCTTCAGTTAAGTTTAATGAACATTTGTCTTACAATTCAAATGCGTAAGTCTTCTGAGTGACAGCATTTAATGGAAGGTCCTGGACTCTAAATTAGTACACCAAGGAATTCTCCAGCAAGTGCCAATGCACAACAGGAGTCTAACCAGGTTTAAACTGCTCTTTGTTGGAAAGCTCAATAACAACAGTTAGGAAGGAAAGGCCACAAAGGACAACCAAACATGAAAGGGAAAAATATGAAAGTGGAGACCACTTTCATATACTTTCATGTAATAAATACTCCCACTGAAGGATGAGATCCAAAATAACTGAAAACAGTTATTTCAGACATGTAACTCATTCAACTTGTAATTGGCCAATAAAATTAGAAAAAAGGAAAAACACCTCAATGGTAGTCATACTTCTATTCCTGTGACAGCAGTGATAATGTGACAGTGGTTGTCTGTATGTTAGGAAGTGAAACAATCTTGGGGAGGGGGGGATGTGTGAAACGCTGACATCAGCAGCTAGCGCTGAACTACACTTGCGCAAGGCACTGAACCCCCATTGTTATGGCTCTCATGTTAACATGTGACATTACATGTCACTGAAGACAATACAGTGCAGTTTGACTTTCAATTAAAGTTTATTAAAGTTATCAGGCACTACAACCAATGGTGCGGGAAATTTTTTTTATTTTTTTATTTTTTTTTATATAGTTTTTGGTATCTCACAAATCATGTATTTTCAACAGCCTGTAGTAGGAGGACAGTGATCATGATCAAAGAATGCCTGTTGTCCAGTTTTAGTATAATTGTGCAAACAGGCCATAAACATCATTCATTTCTACAGAGGATATGTAGTAGTTTGTGTTTTGTTTAGGCTTGACACATAGTTTGTAGTTATATTTATTCTTAGACACATACTTCCTCTTGTTCATGAGTTAACCTAATTGTGGACAAGTTGTTGAACCAGCTAAAGGGAAAAAATTTACTTTTGTGTAGACTGATCTAGTAGCATAGCATAAAAATTTTAGAGGCAAAATGTCAAAAATTAAAAACGATACAGAAAAGCAGTTTTTTTAATGAATTGCAGGATGGCAGAATTTGACTACACTATTTGTACTTGATTTGGCTTCTCTCAAAGTATCTATTTGGGGGAAAAAAAGAAATTTGAGTTTGTAGGTCAATCAGTTTGGAAGTTGCTGGCCAAAATGTAAAGTTGGCACCATTTGGCTGAACAGTGTAATTTTTGTTACCTCAGAAGCAGCTGAGATTTCAAACCTGTCTGACAAGTTTGGTTTCTGTGGGTTTTATGGTTTCTGAGGCACAAGAAAAAGAATCCTAATACAGTCGCAGTGCCAGATGTTTGGATCATAAATAAATGACATAAAATAAGACTCATGGCCTATAATGAAACAATGCAATAGACCTCTCTAATGAGCAAATATCCAAAAAAAATATTGAACAGATGCTTTGTTGAGCGATAAAGTTATGGTAGTGCCAAACCAACTCTTGATAATAGGTGAGATAGGATAAAAAAAGGCCACCTGTCTAGTTGCATTAGAGGAAGCCAAACAGAGTATTTAAAACAACAGACAGCATATGTGTCTGTTATGTTGAAACAAGTCTTCTGATTGACAGCATTTAATGGAAGATCCTGTACTCTAAATTGGTACACCAAGGAATTCTCCAGTAAGTGCCAATGCATAACAGGAATCTAACCAGGTTTAAACTGTTCTCTATTGGAGAGCTCAATAACAGTGTTTAGGAAGGACAGGCCACCAAGTGCATGTTCATTTGAAGTCCCTACATGAGGAATCAAGATCCTTAAAAACAGTTAGAATATAAAGCAATCACATGTAATCTGGAATTAATTTCAGGGAGAATATTCATTTTTATGACAGAAACATGACCATGAGGACTAACCTGCGATGGTGACCGGTTGTCAAGATCCTTATTAATTGTAGACAGGGTTGAGTTAAAGATTGCTGGTCTGGTTTGTACAGCTGAGTATTTAAAGCCACTGCACTGGAGACAGACTGGGAGGTGAGATAATAAAAGATTATTACAAATGGTAGCTAATGGCATTTAAGTAGACTTTGAGCAGTTTATTTTATAAACAGAAAAAGTGCCAAATTGGTGACAGTGTTTAAATACGTGAGGCATGGCATTGGCCACATCAGTGAGATATAGTTAAGTATCATCTGCATAAAGAGAGATGTCTCTATTCTGTCGAGAGCTTTTTCTGCCTGTCTTCAGAGTTCAGTCTTTAGAAGGTATTTCCTCAACTTTAGTGCTGATCTTCTCTTTGCTGACTATATTCAAATATAAAGAAACAATGTGCAGATTCCCCAGATATTATAGCTACCTTTATTACCTTTATTATCATTTGTGGGCTGATTTCTGATTTATATTGATTTATATTCCAGAAATGTCTTGGCACCAATGGTGATATGGGTTAATTAAAGTTAAAGCCATCATTTGGATCTACAGTTGGTTATTGTGAGAAAGAATAACTGAAGAATGATTAGATAATTAGAAAGTATAATTGTTTGGATGATACATTTTAACAATATAGATGAAATCAGGGCTGGTTGGTCCAATGGAAGGATCAATCTTTGGTTGAAAACTCCTACATGAGTCAAAATGGACTCCAGCAATTTAGAGTCTGATTGAAGAAGTTAAGGCTGAAAGTGTTTGATGCATATAAAGAGGCATATAAAGAGTTTCATTTAATGTTATTCTCACGCAACAGAATCCCCTTCATTATCTGAGCCTGAGGCTCCTAGAGTCAAACTGAGATTTCTTTTGATCAGAATCAAGATGCCTGTAGTTTTATTAGGGGTGCAAGAGCAAGATATCACTTTAAAAGTGATATCTTTTTTCTTTTTTCTTTTTTTTTTTGACATCAAAAAGTTGGTATCCTTAACAAGAACAAAGTTTACATAGTATGATTTTTTTTTTTTTGGCACAGATTCTATCACAGATTCTATCATGTATATATACACACATATATATTATTCTATCGTGTATACATACATACATACATAAAGTTGGTATCCTTAACAAGAACAAAGTTTACATAGTATGATTTTTTTTTTTTTTTTTTTTTTGAG
>OMKZ01044198.1:13868-28599 GCA_900302535.1 Neoniphon sammara | reverse complement strand
CTCACCTTATATATATATATATATATATATATATTTCTGTAAACTGAGACTTTAAGCTAGCAGCACCTAGGCCTAATTTCCACTGCTGGGTGGTAATGCATTGCTTAGTAATGGGTTATGGTATATTAACCATCAACAAAATACTTCTTTCTTTTGTAGTCATCCCCTCTAAAAGTCACATTGAAGATTTCTTGTTCTCATAATTACCTGTTGTTGTCTCCTGCTATGCTATAGACTTTTTCCACAGCAGCCATTTTGACATGAAATAACAGGTAAACACAGGTGTTACTAATGATATTAATGAATGAATCTGTTCCATTTAGGTCTATTTCATGTCAAAATGGCTGCTGTGAAAAGGGGCTATTGTAGATGCTAAACGGTAATAAATTTGACACTATATGAGTGAATCTATTCTCACTACTTTACTACTTATGAGAAATTGTGGAAAAGTTGACCTTCGCTGGGTGGAAATTTTTGTCTTAACATGTTGGAGTTACCGGTCCATTGTAAAAAGTCTGTAATTCAGCCTGTTTAAATTTGAGGAGAGGAAGCAGTCATCTTCCATTGGAAAAAAACTCTTTGTACCAGAAGAGTATTAGACCAATCACAACACACAAAAATGTACAAAACTGGTGAAAGAAGACACCGAAAAGACGTAAAAGATGTCTCCGCGGCGAGGGGGAACCTTGCTTGTCACGCAATGAATTTTGCAAAGTTCCGAAAGAGTTGAACTTCAAATTTTCATTTCTGCTCAGCAGCTAGCTAGCGAGACTTCAAGTAATTTGGTATCCAGTAGGAGTTATTTACACATCTGCTGTATTTTGCGGAAGTATTTGAAAATTGTGGGAACCAACACGTCTGGCTTGAAAAACTATATTGCATCAGTACATTGATGGCATACATGGATATGATAAATGGGACAGGTTTAAACAATTACATGATGTGTCCTTGTGTTATAACAGCACACACTGCTCTAACAAGTAGGATTACTGGTCTTTTCCCACCACAACCCATTTGGAGAGGCACACCATTCCCAGATTTTCCTATCAAATACTGGCAGGAAGTGTGTGTGCGTGTGTGTGTGTGAATGCCTTCATTTCTTTCTTCCCACAGCCCCCTTTTCCATTTCTCCGTGTAAAATCTTGATCTTGTTCTCGCTGCTTGGGATATTTATATAATTTCTGTATTCTGTGTCATGCAATATTTGGAGGCTTCCTGCTTCCCATTATCAAATTCATTCATTCAAACATCCCTGGCGTAATGGTTTTTGCATCCTCAGCTCGATAATACAGCAATCACCTTCATTATTACATTACCTCCCCCTCCTCCATTGGTAACCATCAGGATGTGGCTTTCATTTGTCAGTGTGCGCATCTGCATCTCTGCTGTAACTACAAAACCCAAAACTCAGCACTACCACAGTCTCCATGCCATTTAATATCCATCCACTAATATCTAACATAAACAAACGCGTTTTTTTTCTCCTGAATAGCCTCTTTGAATTCATTCTTCACCTCCAAACGGCTGGGGAAATAAATTTCCATTATTCGTTCAGTTGTCCCTGTTCAGCTGCGGCTCATTGTGCCTGCTGTAATGTGACTGTAATCTGCTGCAGTCTGTGAATAGGGCTTTATCGGTGTGGGGAAAAGTGTCTTCTTACAGGTCGTGTTGCAGTGGGTATTGAGCTCATTAAATGCTTTCTAATTCACTCTGTTCTGCAATCGTCCATGGCTCTGTGGCACTGTTCAATTATTATTCAAATGGAGAGAATGCACTCGACAGAGGCCCACGGAGACTCAGCAAATTTTTATGAGCGAGGCTGAATGCAGCTTGTGGTTTTGGATGAAAAGTTGAAAATCAAAATGGCCTTTTGTGTTCAGCAGCTGTGGCGCGATTCATAGACCCATGAAGAGTGAATGCCCCTCGAGAATGATTTTAATCCTCCCAAGCCGCTCTGTTGTTTGAGTGTAGCATGGCTTAAAGTTAAACAACTTTTGAAAATACAGCGCATTTAACGTCTGACAATTTCATTCTGAGCGTGCCACACATGCATGGCAACATAAAAGGGACGGGGAATCCTTTGCGTCTTACTATGCCTACGTTACAGTCTTACTCATTAGTAAGACGTTTGTCCTCATTTGCATAAATAAACCAAATGAATAAAAATAGAAATGACTAAAATGTAATTATCATACATAAAAGAAGATACTACAGCAGAGTATTTCCAGTGAGCCAGCATAAACAATAGCAGGACCCTGGCTCTGTTTTTACCTGCTATTTCATATCAAAATGGCTGCTGTGAAAAACATCTATAGTCATTCAGTAGCGTCGCTGCTGCTGAAAACACGCCCCCCTCAGACCGTGCTGATGCTATGAAAAAAAAGTTCTAGAGGAATCACTAAAAGGACCATGAATATATTCCTGTTTAGGCCTTCTTTAATTTGCTTTATAATTTAATTGTTTACATTTTATAAAAAATAAAGACATAGGTTAGAGGAGCTTCATTTAAACAGACATGCCTGCATGATGTCTCACGATTTCATTTTATCAACAGAACAACACGGCAATTCAAACTGGTTGTTGATGAAAATTTTTATGCAGCTGTCTTAATGATTTTTTATAGATTTCATATGCTCAAATAAATGGTAAATGGACTGCATTCATATAGCGCTTTTCTAGTCTACCAACCACTCAAAGCGCTTTACAATGTATGCCTCACATTCACCCATTCACACACACATTCACACACTGATGGCGGACGCTGCCATGCAAGGCGCCAACCAGTTCATCAGGAGCAGTTAGGGGTTCAGTGTCTTGCTCAAGGACACTTCAACACACTCTCTGGAGGAGCCAGGGATCAAACCAGGAACCTACCGGTAACTAGACGACTGCTCTACCTCGTGAGCCATGCCACACCTAAATATGTTTATAGAACTGTTGTATTTGATTATGATGGACTGTGACTGCTTTCATTATTACAAACATGGTCTCTTAGCATTGAAGACTTTGAAAGACTTGAAAGACTATGAATTAAAAAACAACAAAGTGAAATTGTAGTATTGGTTGACTGAATCTGATTCGACTAAGAGAAGTTGGGTACAGCCATATCACCATGGAAAATATTGTAATAATCATACCACTTTGTCTTGAATTTCCAAAACAAAAATTATGTGCAGGAAAATGATTTGTGATTGAAAGCCTAAAATCTCACCAGCTGGGAAAATATTCCCTGCTATTTGGCAACAACTCTATCAACCCCCCTCACTCACATTATGGTCATTTTTTTATCATGGGACAGTAAAAACTGTACTTCTTGCACCTGAGATCTACAGTATAAAGATATTTTGTGTAAGCATCCTACACTTCTTTGCCTTTTTCCGCAGATGACCACAAGTTCAGTGAGGCCACAGCAGTGCTGTTCACCTGGATTGACCGGGGTGAAGTCAACCGTCGGACTGCCAATCACTTCTACTCCATGATCCAGTCAGCCAACAGCCATGTACGCCGGCTGATGAGCGAGAAGGCCCAGCACGAGGAGGAGATGGAACTGGCTAAAGAAACCTTCAAGAACGCCCTGCTGGCTATTTTAACACAGTGTAAGGAGACTCTAATGCATATTATTTTACAGCCAGACTCCATGTGGGAATGACATAGGTGTTATCTGTTCACAGGCATTCAGGTAACTTCTTCCCATACCTTCTTGTACAGACTGCAAGCAACTTGGTTAATGAGTCACTCTAATTGAGGAAGGGGGTGGGTGAAGGTCACTGTCATAAAAACACTCAATTTGATGACTCGAGGAGATTATCTGAAGCTACAGCCACAACAACATTACTTTTCTGGTCAATTTTCCACAAGTACATACAGAAATATAGCATATGTTTAGCTTTACAAATTCAGCCTACAGTACTTAGCTAGCTTGCTAGACCTACCAGACATTAGCTCGTGTAACCTAGCTAGGTCAGCTAGATTGATGACTACTTTTAGAAGTGCTCTTTATAAAAATAAATAAATAAATAAATAGTTGAAGGGAGCAGGAAAAATTGTGTAAATATGGCCACGACATCATTTGCTTCGAAGGAATACTCCAACATTTTGGGAAAAATAGCCTTTTTCCAACTAAGCTAGACTGAGACAAGATATGCGATACCATTTTCACTTCTGTACGTCCACTGCTTTGGTTCCTATGGGTAGCATTGTGTGACAGCTTAACATAAAGACTTGAAGTCTTCAGGAGTCATTAGCCTAGCTCTGTCAAAGTGAAAAAATAAGCCTTACAGCAACTTCAAAGCTGTTTTATTTACACAATGTATCATCTATGTATATCTATGTATATCTAGCTGAAAATCTGTATCCTTCCATCTGTGTTCAGCGGTTATAGTTCCTACAATCTAACTTCTCCTAAAACTCATTTTTTAAAATTTATTTTATTTCCAGACATGTATTTCAAATACACAATACATTGTATAAATAAAACAACTTCTGAGTTGCTGTAAGATTTATTTTTCATTTTGATGGAGCCAGGCTAGTGACTCCTATAGACTTCAAGTCTTTATGCTAAGCTAACACGAAATGCTACCCATAGGAACCGAACCAGTGGAGGTACAGAGGTGAAAATGGTATTGAACATCATGTCTCAGTCTGGGTAAGTTGGAGTATTACTTTAACATTCAGATGGCAGCCATGCTGAGCATTTAAGCTTGTTGTGCTTCATGCACTTTCTGCAGTGGACATTTCCATGGCTGCTTTTCTATAACTATGTCTGTCATACAATTAGCTTGTTAATCACTTTATGAATGTGGGAGATTTATATTGCATTCAGTAAAACTTGTAAGTTTGGCTATACTGCATTCTCTTGGAAATTTGCGATTTATCCAATAATATATTCCAATAATGTGTTATTGGAATGTTATTAATGGAAAATACATTTTAAAAATCATGAAAATTAAAATTGTTTCATCCTTTAAATCTTTCAAATGAAACTCGTTGAGAACCAGGAAGATTCGAATGGCTGTAATCAACTTCTCTTCCATTTGCACTTCCCCAGTTGACCAATTGTGCATGTAAGTAAATCACATTGGTAGGAAAACTGGGAGGCACAGAAATATAGCTGGCTGATGATGACAGGTGATGGCAGAAAGACCAACTTTTCACATATCAGCTGTGTCTTTTGGTTGCTCAGCTCAAGGGGAAAAGACAGGTTGGGTGATTAATTGATCATGTTGCTTGCTGTGTGTATGCATGGTGTTAAAGAAATGCTGATGTGTTGTATAGGATATCAACTTTGCAGAAAGTGCATCAGGACACTATTCTTTACTTTACCACACTGACTGCCATTCAGGTGAACTGTAGCACCTGAGTGGCACTTCTACACTGATACTTCAGCATGGGCCTGTATATCTTGACTGTCACTCAGTGCCACTGCACATGTACTGTACCGTTTATAGTGAACACCAATTATTCTTCTGCGCAGTGGGGTATTCTTTTTGTTTTGTTATGTTTTTTTGGTTTGTTTTTGGGGTTTTTTTATCCCAGAATTTTATATAAAAGCCTCTGACACAGCATTTTACTACTACTACTACTACTACTACTACTACTAATAACAATAACAACAACAATAATAATAATAATAATAATAATAATAAACAGCCAGTCTGGTATTGATTAATTATATGATAAATATGTAATCAGTCACACTGCTTCATATTCATCATATCAGAGATGGATGATGCTGACAGAGTGTTTTTCAGTAAATGGCCAATTTCGGCCCTATATAATGGTATAACCCCACTGCTTCCACCAGACCGTACAGTATGACTGCATAAATGTATACAGTACATCACACGCCTGCAGGGTACGGCGCAGTCACAGATTACAGTGGTGCAGACCATGAAGCCATTTTCACCACATCCACTTTAAAGCCTGGCTCGATCCAAGTCATTTACTCTGCAAGGATCTTAGCCCAGTCTCCATGACAACGCTTTCCCATCCGTCTCACGATCAGCGCCATTATCTTCAGCTCACTTTGAGGTGGCGATGAGGTCAGTGGCACGCGTATTTAAAAACGGGACAGCCCACTGACCATTTTACAGGGAGCTTTAAGAGGATGACAACAAATAAGTACAAGTGCTGGAATTTGCCTAATATGTGTAATCCAGCTCAAGTGCATTGTGGTAGAGATATGCTCTTTGAAGCATCTCTGGTTCACCATGCCCCATTCATTGTCAGTCATTATCAGTCTAAAGTGTAACCTGGTGAATCACACAAACTAGATGTCCTGCAGCTTCAGTGTGCTTTGCATGGCAATAAACACAAGCTGTTTTATAAATGAATAAAGCCTTTAGAACACACATAACAGTAGAAAGTCCGTTGGGAGGGAGGGTGACACTGATTGGATCTCAGGGACAGAGGACGCTAGAAGGGGTAAGTACAGTACTGTTGTAGTATGATGCAGTGGTTCCATGTTGAGCTATGTGCTATAGAGGAGCTGAGGATCTGCCTCGCTTTGCCTCACTGTCAGGTAGGCAACACATATCCCCTCTCCCTCTCTCTCTCACTCTCACTCTCTCTCTCTCTCTCTTTCTCTCTCTCTCTCTCTCTCTCTCTCTCTCCGCAATCAGCAACCCACAAAACAGTCATGCATGATCTTTTATCAAAAAGTGGTATTTTGTTTTCTATATTTTTTTCTAAAATCTATCTATTTATCATCTTGGTTCCATCAGAAAAAGTCTAATGCAAGCACAAATACCAAGTGGATGTTGTTTGAAATGGGTAGATTATTGTTTTAAGTTCATTCAGTTTGGAAGGTAAAAAGAGATGTCGCTGCCGGACCTTTTTCAGTTTCACTGACAGCAAATGTCTCTAAGAACGCAAAACAGTAATACTTTAAAAGGCAGCATTTATCACAGAAAGTATGGCTTTTCTAACTGAAATTTTACAGTTTCACATGTAGATGTAAAATCTTTCTTACGTGTAATATATCCATAGAAGAATGCAGTATATCTGTAGCATAGGCTATAAATTACCATCAAGTTGAATGACTAGTTATTCAACTTTCAGTCATGTTTAACATGACTGAAAATGTGTGTAAATGAGTGTAACATTACTGAAAATGAAACACTGCAGAAATAGCCATCCATTCTAGATGAATGTTGCCTTTGTCAGTCCTGAAGGAACTGAATCTGCAGGTCATGAGATGTAAGTACTGTAGAGCACTGGCCAGGAGAGAGACCAGTTCATTACATGACACAAGTGCAGTCTAGATGACCTATGATTCTCTATCAAAGTTTTTGTAGGGGCTATAAAGGAATACTCTAACGTATTGGTAAAATACCCTCTTCCAATTTACCCAGAGTGAGTCAAAATGTTCGATACCATTTTCACCTGTGTACGTCCACTGGTTCAGTTCCTATGGCTAGCATTTTTTGTTAGCCTAGCATAAAGACTTAAAGTCTACAGGAGTCATTAGCCTAGCTCCATCAAAGTGAAAAAATAAACCTTACAGCAACTCTGAAGCTGTCTTATTTACACAGTGTATCGTGTACTTGAAATACACGTCTGTAACTGCTAAATACACATACTACAACTGCTGAACATGTGTTCAGTGGTCGAAAGTCCCAACCATCTATAGTTCCTACCATCAAAAACAACTCTCTTTTTTAAAAAAAAAAAAACAAGACGTGGTGAAAATAGTATCGAACATTTTGTCTCACTCTGAGTAAGCTGGAAAAAGGCTATTTTGCCCCCTACGGAGTATTTCTTTAAGCCATTACCACTGTTTTGTGAATTCATATGATTTTCCATAGGAATGCTCAAAATACTGATTTTTCATCGTATTTATTCCATATGCCAACGTTTCTGAAGCTATTAACTAACTAATATTCTGTTGGTCAGTGGTTCCATTCCATTTTATCCCTAAACCCACCCCCTCCTCAAATTGCAATCCCCTCCATTGCATGTACGGCCCCATAAACGCTATGCATATTGTGTGCCTTTCCTAAACACATTGCTCAGCCCCAGACTAGACAGCTCAATGATTTACAATAATGACACATGCTTTAGTCATTCAGTTATTTAGCTATACAGATAAATAATTGATTTACATATTCAGCATTTTGTGGACCTTTCTTTAACGGAACGGTTTGGTCCACAAAGAAAATTTTGTCTACTCACCTCCACGCCAGCTGAAACTTCATTGAAGTTCATATGACCACCAAACACCCAAACACACAGTGAGTTAGCACCTGTTGTTCGGGGATGTTTGACTATTTGTTTTTGCTAAAGCTCCAGTGCAGCATAAGTGTTTTATATCCAGTGTAATAAGTAGGGAAACAGTAGCTTCTTTTGCCTGTGTATTATGGAAACCAAAACAAGGAAATGGGCTATATCTTGTCAGCCAATAGAAGAGTTTGGGGGCGGTCCATGCTTGCAGCCTACAGCTAGTATTGGCTGGTGAGCTGTAACCGGGATCAGCCCATGTCCCTGGTTTGGTTTCTGCACCACAGAAGGAGTTATTCAAGGTATGGAAACAAATATAGGCCTAAAGTGCAATAGTTTGTATATAAAATCCTTAGGTTATGGATCTTATTTTGAGAAAAATTATGATAATTTTATGCTGTTTTTGTAGGCTTTTGTAGCTAACCCATTCCTGCTTACTTGCATTGTTTGGGCAAAGCCTTAGATAGCTAAATCTATTTGATGGTTGTATGAACTTCAGCGGACTTTCTACTGACATTGGGATCGGTGTATAATGACATCATTTTTCATTTTGGAGTGAACTATTCCTTTACTATGAATGAAATGTCCACAACAGCAGGTCCACCCCCGCTGTGTTCACCTAGCCTGTGGTCAGTGTATGTCTTTGGTCTCTCCTCTGTCCACTGTATGAGCCTCAGTCAGTGCTACCAAGCTGCATAAATGGCTTGTTTTGTCTTGATCCTCCCTCCTCCTCCTCCCCGTTCAACCCAAAGTCGAGCAGATCACCGCCGTTTTCACCGCCGCCACCAGGCAAAAGGCATGGGACCATTTCTCAAAAGCACAGCGCAAGAACATAGACATTTGGCGCAAGCAGTGCGAGGTTGGTATACTTTTACTTTCACTTTCTTTTCCCCCTCCCCAACCCACTGCTCTTTTTTTTTTTTGCTGTTGTCATTTTTTCAAATCCCCAGGAGAAGGTTGACAGACAGCCTTGTAGGAATTGATACAAGTGTGCTGTGTTCAGTGCCCTTGTTGTTTTTCTGGATGCTGCGCCCTCACAGACAGACAGACAGACACTGGCTTCTGATCGTCTGAGTCTGTACACTTTTCCTTTTCCCTCCAGCCCCGATGTAAAGCAAGATCTGACGCCTCCTCGAAAGTGTGAAGCGCTGCTATGGCAACAGTGGTTTCCAGGGTTAAGGCTCTGATCAATTATTCATCCAGAGTCACATCTAGATAACGAGTATGAACATGAGAACAGTATGAAAAAAGGAGAGAAGAGTTGTCCGTTCTCAGTTCAATCGGCACTTCGGGGCATAAATACAGAGACAACGCAGGGTTGCCCATGTATATTAATTTGAAAGTGGCAGCAATATTTTTTTCTGTTTTTTTTTAAGCACCCTGTTGTTCTGCAGGAATTTTTTCATGTATGATGGCCACAATCAGTATAATGTGACAAATAATTTAAGAAGCCATTCATCTGAATCAAATTAGCGTCTCAATCCATTAAATTTTCAGTCCAAGAAGAGGTAAGAAGCAGTGATTGGTATTATTACACTTAAATTGTCTCTAGCATGCTACAGTACCATTGTGAGAGCATTCTTGGTAAGTGTACATGAGGCCACATGTCTATAGTCAAAACCTTCATTTTGCCAAGTGTACAAAAACATGCTGCATATTTTCCTCCATCAAAATGAGCAGTATTCTCTCAGAAATGTAGTGTGAAATCACAATTGGGAAATGAAGAGATAATGAATATGGCAGCCATAAAGAGATCTGATTATCCCACAGGCTTCTGAGGAATTGATGAGAGATAATGCGGCAGGCGGGCTGAGGCTTTCTGCTTCTGCTTGCTGATAACAAAGCTTTTCCTTCTCCCACAACTGGAGCATCTTTAAGCATATTAACTTTATCTGAACAACTGGGGAGATTGCAGAGCAGAGAGATTAAGGCAGTGACGTGAGCATTTTTTAAAGCAATAGACTCACAGAAGCACAGAATGAGATTTTGAAGTTTTAAGATTCAGTCAAAATGCAGATTAACATATTTTGTTTGAAAATACAAAGTAACATGTTTTCCAAGAGGGCACTTACCCCCTCAAGCCAGAAATAGTTGGCTCCTTTAAGCGAGGCTCACTGCAGAGAACCAGGGCAGTCTGATTTCTTATATCTCTCTTCAAACTCGTGTGCTGCACTTCATGAAGTCTTAACTTCAGGAGGGCCCTGGGAATGATGCACAAATTCAAGTGTCGTAAAGTGTGTACTGGCAGCATCAGACCTGCATTTTCAATTGGCCAGATTACACACTCTAAAAATATCGAGTGATGCATTGAACCATCTGGCTTCGAAGTTAGTTTGATGCTGGAGGTGACCGGATGATCAAGACAGCTGTTTTTCAGAATGTTTCTAGAACCGCAGAGCTATTTCAAAGCAAAATGATATGCAAAGGTGACACAGTGACTACAATGGCAGCTAGTAGCATGCAGTTGTTCAAATGCAGAAAAATGCAGCATTACCCAATGCAGTAGTGAAGTGCAGATGCCATTGGTGCTGATGATTTGGACTGCACTCCTGCAGAGTGCCATTAAAAACATCAAATATGTCATATCAGTTATCACATCCAGTGCATTAAGGTGTTAATGGCTGGAGGCTGGTTCAACTGCAGAACAAAGACAGCTTGTAGCTGTTTAAATATGAATGGTATTGTAACTTGTTCTAAGTCTCCAACGCTGGGTTAGAACAACTATGTTCAGGCCTACTGGATTCAGTGGAGAAATGCACAACTAGAAGAGTTATTCAATAGATATTTAAAAAAATCACAAAAATAAAATTAGGTCAGCCAAATCATTTGCAGAAACCTGCCCCAAATTATTATATATTTACTGCATCATGTATCGTGGTGAGAGAAGGTATAGAATACTTTTGCCAAGAGGAATATCTTAGCAGCTCATGATCTTTGCATGCAACACTGTGGTGCTGAGGGCTCCTTGCATTTTGTGTGTCCCGTGGCTGTGACTTTACAGGAGCTGAGGAATGCCCACAGTGAAGAGATCATGGGCATTCGTCGAGAGGAAGAGATGGAGATGTCAGATGATGACTCGGATGAAAGTCCCTGCAAGAAGATGCGCATGGAGGAGAATGGTATGATAGATCACATACAAATACCAATATTCTGCATTACTGCACTTCTAAATCGTAAACCCTCTGCTTTCACCTCCTTGCCATTTTCAAACACTCAAACAACAGATTCCAGTTACATCTGCATTATTCAATTGCTCAATAACGTGCATTAATTAATCTTCTCACACCTGTTTTGAACATGCACATAGACTTCAGAGCCACCTTGTTCCCTAGTCAAATATGCAAAAATATCAATCGGTCAGCTGAAAGTTGAAAAACATTTTAAAGGAATACTCCAACGCTTTTACCCAGACTGAGACAAGATGTTCAATACCATTTTAACCTCTGTACATCCACTGGTTCAGTGCTACCCTATGGGTAGCATTTTGTGTTAGCTTAGCATAAAGACTTGAATTCTACAGGAGTCATTAGCCTAGCTCCATCAAAGCAACTCCAACTCCTGTCTTATTTACACAATATATCATGTGTATTTGAAATACACATCTTGGAAATGTTTTATTTTATTTTTTTAAACGAGAGTCAATGGTAGGAACTATAACCGCTGAACACACACAGAAAGATCCATGTTTCCAGTGACTATAGTTTCAACCATCTAAAAAATTTCCAAGACGTGTATTTCAAATACACGATACATTGTGTAAGACAGCTTCAGAGTTGCTGTAAGGTTTACTTTTTCATTTTGACGGAGCTAGGCTAATGACTCCTGTAGACTTCAAGTCTTTATGCTAAGCTAACACAAAATGCTACCCACAGAAACCAAACCAGTGAACGTATAGAGGTAAAAATGGTATCCAACATCTTGTCTCAGTCTGGGTAAGTCGGAAAAATTGTATTTTGCCCAAAACGTTAGAGTATTCCTTTATAAAGGGTCATATAGATCTCTCAGCATGTCATGAGCAGTGATGTTTCCAAATGCTGCTTTAGATTTTGTAAACTGGGGCTTTCACTACCAAGCTTAGACCAAGAACGAACCACTACCCCCACTCTAAAAGCTTCATGAAGGCCCACTTCAAGTGAAAAATAACATTAAATTTTTCCAAGTGCCACTTTGAGTTGATAGCATAATTATTGTTTTTATTGTGCCCTGTCACCGTGGCTGGAGCGTATCCATCCCAAGCCACGCTGCCATACAACACAAGGCGGTGTACTATAACTGTGTGTGCCCGTAAGGTCTCTTTGTCTCTTTGACACACTGAATCATGGAAATTAGATGTGATAGAGATGCAGTGTGTTTCCAACATCCAGTGAGAGTCTGTTTCTGGTTACAAATGATGTCGCTGTGCTCAGCCATGCTACAAAGAAAGGCCTGGAGTCAGAGATTTCAGGCTATAGACAAATGCATCACACACAGAGAGAGACAGACACACACATATACATACATAAAGTATTTTTTTATGGCCTGTCAGTGCACACAACCCCCTTGAAAAAAGAGAGTGAAATGGTAGATGTAACCTATGCTCCAGTACTGACACAGAGCTCAAATGTCACACAGACTGCACATAAATATTTCATGTTCTTGTAGAGTCCTCAGGAGGGACAGATTAATTCCTTTCCCTTCCTTTCCTTTCCTTTCCTCCAGGAGTGTGTGATCAGACCCAGGTATCTCTTCGGGAGGAGAACGACTCTCTGCGCTGGCAGCTGGATGCCTACAGGAACGAAGTGGAGCTGCTGAGGAAGGAGCAGAGCAAGGCCAGCCGCCCGGATGATGAGCACACACACACCCAGACGCCGGCGCACACACACCTGGCACACACACCGACAAACTCGCACAGCCCCGAGGCCCAGATCCAGCTGCTGCAGCAAAGCATGCACAACATGCAGCAGGTAGGCTGCGCTACTGTAAACTCTGTCTTTCCTAATTTATCATGCTGCAGTCTTCAGCACATTTTACCTGGGAAAATTTTCCTTATGACTACTTTTTTTGCCCTTTCCTTTTCTTTTGTTTCCTTTCCTTCTCACATTTATTCTTCTACCCTACTCTGTTTTCTCTCCTGCTCATGCAGTCTTAGATATGAATTTTTTATTCCGTATCTCAAGACAATGGAGCTGAACTGCTTTCAAAAATAACTGAGTCAAGGGCGAAAATGTCATTTCAAGTTTCGGGTGTGTGTGTTTCTGAGGGGGACACCAACAATACCACGAAATTAGATTAGATTAGATAAGATTAGACAGAGTTTATTGTCCTCAGGAAAGGAAATTACCTGCTTTAATAGACACAGCCAAAAATAGTAGCTGAAAATGTACAGTATATTAAGGCAACACTTTTAGGCAATTTCTATATGTATTAAATTTACGTGTTTAATTTTTATTAATGTAATGCAGGTGGCCATTAACTTTTAATGTGGATGGATTCTGGGAAATGTAGGAAGAAGTGAACATTTAACATAATTTCCCATGTAGTTCCATACTTACTTATGTGTATATATATATATATATATATATATGCACAAGTTCATCGTTGTCGTGACCACAAAGCTCCTTTGCTCTGATCTGCTATGACTTCTTGTCCTCCTCTATCTAACATGATGGCATTGATTGAACAAGGCGAACTCCAACCCGCTGGGCTCTGGTAAAAAAGTGCTGCTTATTTGACTTGAAAGAGTGTGAGAGAACATCACGCAAGTGTCGCTTCTCGTTTGTTACCTGCTGTTGCTTTTGTTCATGCTGTATGGAGGACCAAATCTAACATAACAAAATGGATAAATGTGCCTTGCTAAAACACATTTCATATACATTTACATACAGTTCTACTAAAACCTTGCTTGTCATGAATGAATTTTGCAAATTTCCCAAAGACTTTAATGGAAAATATCTTATACAAATTTTGATTTCTGCTCAGCAGCTAGCTAGCTAGGCTTCAACTAATTTGGTTTCTGGTAGGAGTTATTTACACATCCGCACAGAAGATACAGAAGTGAAGACATAACAAGATATCCACCTTATTTTGCTGCTCATTTTCAGTGCTTCGTAAGTACAGACTGTTAGGTGGAAGCATTTGGAAATTGTGGGAACCAACACATCTGGCTTGAGAGACTAGCAGCTGTATAGTGTGACACTGTAAATTGATGTGAATTCAATCTATGACTATGAAACACTAGTAAAACTGCTACAACCGCCGCCAATTATAAACTAATGCAGTGATACATTAATTTTTTCTATATTTATTTGTTTAATTGTATCATTCACCAAATCACATTCAGTCATACATGCTTCATTCAAGATCAACTTGTACATATGTGTGTTTCTGTGTGTGTGTGTGTGTGTGTGTGTGTGTGTGTGTGTGTGTGTGTGTGTGTGTGTGTGTGTGTGTGTGTGTGTGCGTGTTCCTCGGCAACTTAACAGCGCTTGATCAGCAGAAATATCTTGGGAATCTACAGGTTTCACAAAGCAGAATT
>OMKZ01044197.1:11883-22057 GCA_900302535.1 Neoniphon sammara | reverse complement strand
CGTTAACTGACCTTCGGGTATGAAGAGAGCCGTGTTGTAGAGGTGAGGGAGAGCGCCGGCGTTGGGGCCGTTTCCTTCCACTTCCTCGTTGCCCTTCTCACAGATGATGAGAGCTGTGAACGTGCGATTCACAGAATCACTGGACACCTGGCATGGAGACAAAAAACGCCGGCGGGGGTTACTAGATGTGAAATGCCAGATCTGAGCAGCAAGCGCAAACCTGGAAATACCAACACAGACAGACCCGGGCAGACAGATTTAGGGCCGTATTTACTAAACATTTGCGATGGTGGTAATGCATCTGTGTGTGTAAAACCAACCGCAGCTGATCTACCACCCAGGGCCCAGAGGCTTTTTTACGCGTGCAGATTTTAGCAATTCTGGCTTCATTAATATGCATTTAAAGGCGTATTGCTGCAAAGGCACCAAAACAGGGGAGGGGACCGTTCAAATTGACAACGCTGAGCGATTTACTGAACTGAACAGCCTCCGTGTACCCGGAAATAATGTGCAGTATTTTACGCCAAGGAGAAGTAGGTGCAATGGCACAGTGACTTTTGACAGTGGCTGCAGCATCGTTTGTGAAAGGCGCTATGATTTCATTTTAGTTCTGTAAGAGAATAACTTTATATGTGATAAATGATCATAAACAAACAGCGTGTTAGAATTTATTTCATCAGGTGACAGTGCATATCCACGGCGCCGCTGGCTGCTGACACCCAGGCTTAACCCGACCACCCAGCTGAACAGAGCAACAATGTTGTACATATTAAGACCTGAAATGTGATATATCTTGAAGTTCCACCTGGGAAAAATAAAGTTATTGTATTCTATTACTGCTCATGAAAAAATGGCATTGTGATCACTGAATTTTGATAACATTTATGAATTTTGAACAACCTATGAAGAAATGGCCTAAAAAAAGGGACATGTGCCATTTCATTTGTTCCATTTTATAGATGGATTCATGAATTCTATTTTCAGTCGGAACTTCATGTTCTTCGAGGCTGAACTTCTTCCTCTTGCTCTCTGGTTTGAATGTGGTCCAGGATGCGGTCTGATATTAGCGCCTCCGCAATTCTAATCAGGCAATTGCGTGCCAGGCAATTTGAATGGGAGGTCATAGCAAATCAGTCCCAAAACTTGGGCCAGCTGCGCTCGTTAAATTATAGTGCATGATAATGGTATGCAGACTTCTTACTGCAGCAGTTTTGGGCTCGTTAAGAAAGAAACACACAAATGGACTGAAGTGGGAGGTCATGTTAGTGGTGTTTCTCGCAAGAGTATCTATCCCCGCTTGGAGCTCCAGGCTTGGATTTGGTACAGTGAGGCTTGAGTGTAAAAAACTCCTGCATTCAGTTTAATTCAGGCCTTTTAATTTTTTTTTTTATTACATCTAGCAATAGTTAATATGGCAGTTACCACAGGTGTGTGCATGCAGAGACAGTATTGATGCCTTTACCTGCTACCACTGATCAAGTCACCATGACAAACACACACAAACACACACACTAGGCCTGCAACTAATGATCATTTTCATTCGATTAATCTATTATTTTTTTGATCAGTCATTTATTCTATAAAGGGTTAAAAATAAAGACAAATGCTCCAAATTTGCAGAGCCTGAAGTAATGTCTTCAAATCGATTCCTTAGTTTAACAGTATCCAAAACAAAAAAAAATAATAAATAAAAAAAAAATAAAAAATTATTAACCTTGTGATATGAATGGAGAAAACTAAGCAAATCTTAGCATCTTAATAATAATGAAGATGGACTCAGCAAATGTTTGACATTTGATTCACTGATTATTAAAATAATATTCGGTACATTTTCTGTCCATCAACTGATCAATTAATCGACTAATCATTTAGGTACTAACCCACACACAAGCATACACACACACACCTACCTGCAGGATAACTCCCAGGGCGTTGAGATGCTGTTTGTTATTAACTACTACAACTCTTCCCACAGACAGAGCCTTCAGCCCGTTGACAGACTCCAGAGTAGCGCGCTGAAAAAGAATGAAATGTAAGAGGCAGGCAGATAAACAAAGAATTTAAGCTGTTTTGTTTTTGTCATTATGTGTGTGTGTGTTTGCATGCACCTGCAGAGCCTCGGCGGTGATGCGCAGCTCGGTCACGGTGTGGTAGTAAGGCACCAGGTCGGACAGCTGGCCCTCTGTGTCCAGAGGAGGCAGAGACGACAGCGTCTCCTTCAGCTGCCTGATCTTCTTCTCATGGGCCTGGACGAGGAAGAGGAAGAGGAGAGGAAGAAGGAGGAGGAGGAGGAGGGAGAGGAAGATGAGAGCTTTATGTGGTCCATTTTACAAAAGACTCGTCAGCTATCATGACTCAGGGACGACTCATAAGAGAAGAGAGGAGGAGGAGGATGATTACAGAAGAGAAAGAGACTCAGCAGTGAATAAAAGCCATAAGATGAACAGGAGAGATTTTTTCTTTTTTTTAATCAAGGACCATCCAAAGTTTTTCCCTTTTTCAAACATTCGTATAGTGCTATGTGACTTAACTACTTTATTCACATATAAATAAACCTGTTTAACCTGCTGTGTGGTGGCGCGGGTTACCTGAGTGTCTCTGTGGCTTTCAGAGAAGCTCCTCCTCATCATGTCGGTGACGCGCAGCGCCTCCACCCGCAGCAGGTTGAGGATCATAGTGTAGGTCAGTCTGAACTGGGACTGGAGGATGGTTGGCTTTCCCTGCACAGACATGGAAGGGATAATAATAACATTTTTCCATACTGTACAACAATGTCACATACATATTCTGTATCTTCTGGCTGCAACACTTCATTGAAGCTACATCACACTTGTAATGAGTGAAATATTCAAACCCAAGTGTTTTATGGCTGCACCATTAAATCACATAGAAAATATGTCTTGTGCATCATTTTCCTGTCATTTCCTGTCATATTTGATATCCTTGGAAAGTTTGGGATCTCCACTAGAATTTTAAATAAAGTTCTGTGGGTTTGAACAAAGCTGGGCTGTGCAGCAATGAGGAACCCACCAAGGGGAACAGCAGAGTTGAACAGGTTAACTATGTGCAGCACTGTAAAAATTTAGCTGCATCTGTGCATTCATGTACCATGTTATATATCGCATACACTCATGATTAGGAGGGGAAATGTTTCACCTTTTTTCACTGCTTTTTTTTTTTTTTAAATAAAAACACATACCAAGAATTAAACAGAGAGAGGCTGAACAGGAGGAGCAACACAAAGCCTTTGTATGTGTCTTGTGAACAAGTTAGTTATTGGGCCTAAAGTTGTTATTAATCAAAAGCAGTGTTTAATGTTTTACATTATGAATATGTTTGCTGCAATTTTGCAATGTGTTAAAAATAAAAAACATACTTCCCCTGCAAAAGCTACAGTGAAAACAGCTCACCACACATGTACGGTCCAAGGAACTGAGCACTGCAGAAACACAGTTTTCAGTTTCGGCACACCACGAGTGATGTTTCATTTCTTTTTATGTTAACACTCACAGTTTCACACAATCACATCTATGAGCTGCCCAGTACAACCACAATCTTCCTCCAATGGCACCTGCTCAGCTTCGCTCAAGCAGCTGGAAGTTAAATGCCTTGCTCACAGGCACTTTGGCAGTAGTTGTTGAGGGAGAAGTGCTAGTCTGCAATACTAAGCTACCCCTAAGCTGGGCTAGGGGTAGCTCTAAGCTACCCCTAGCCCATTATAAAGTGAATATTAATGTGTTAAAATGAATTGAAAAATAAAGGGATTCTAAACATAGTATAGCAAGCAGATAAAATAACTTTCAGTGGCCCAACAGGGGACTCTCTTAAATTTTGTGATAAAGCGAGATAAAGCTCTGTCAGAGATAAAGGAGATTTCATTTCCGCTGAATAACAGAAGGTCCCACAGAAACCGAAAGCGCTGCTCTTCCAAATTGGCTGAGAGAAAATGAGTTAAAAATAGCGGACTTAACTGTTTAATGAAGTACTTAATAAACAACCTGGCATGCTGCAAAAATCCTTGAAACGCAGTTTGGAATATAAATATTTGTGCTTTCAGAGAGAATAGAAATGATTTCCAAAAATCTGCAGGAGGGGCTTTGCCTTGAATACACAACAGCATATCACACTAAACGATATAAATATAAGCTGCCAAATCCAATAACTGTTCAAGGAAATGAGTGATTTGGAGGGCCTCACCAGCATCATGACATGCAGGTCTCCCATGTCGTGAACGCCAGTCTTACAGAGAATGATGACTGTGCCTGTGGCGTCCAGACCTCTCCTGCCTGCTCTGCCTGCCATCTGGATGTATTCACCTGGGAGGGGAGAGAAGAGAAGAGAAGAGAAGAGAAGAGAGAATAAAATGACAATAAGACAGGGAGACAAAAAGGAAAAACAGATACTCAGATATTTCATAAAGAGCTCTTGTAAAGCATATAAAACATACTGCTCTTTATGTCTTCTCCCTGCTCATTCAAAACATCCAAGATGAAATAGCATCATGAATGCTGGTTCAGATGAGAGAGAGGGGGAGAGAGGGAGAGAGAAAGAGAGCATACCAGGCAGTAGGTTTCTGAAGCCCGTCCCGTCGTGTTTCCTGATGCTGTCAAACACCACGGTTCTAGCAGGCATGTTGACTCCCATAGCAAAAGTCTCGGTGGCAAACAGCACCTGGGAGGCAAGGGAGACGCAGAAAGCAAACAGAAGCATTTAAAATAACACTTAGAGTTTGTTTTAAACTCTTTGGAGCAGGTGGGTGGATTTAGACAGGTAATTTCAGCACCTTGCATCAAAAAGCAGGAGTTGACGCAACCCTGAAGCAATGCAGGGAGCAGGTGGTGAAGGCGCCAACGCCGACTTGTGACAAGGATAAATGCGCGGCGCCCTCTCCACTCTGCTTCAATGAATCAAAGCGACTCACTTTTACAAGCCCTCGTGAGAAGAGCATCTCGATGACCTCCTTCAGGATCGGCAGGATCCCGCTATGATGGACGGCGATGCCTCTCTTCAGCAGGTCCCTCATCAGCAGGATCTGAGACACGGGACACCAACCACTCATCAATCTATTCTGTCTCATTCTAAAATGGATACACACAAGTCATTCTGGGAAAAAAAGGGTCAGCTAAATGCCTCAAATGTAATGTGACTGTAAATATGATGAAAACAATAACATTATCATGGCCTTCATGTTTTATTGTATCCTTACTATACCATTAAGGATAAACTCTGTACATTATAGTCTGTTTACACCATGGCCAGGATGAATACTCCTTTCTGATTGGATGGTGGGTGTGTGTTAAAACTGTGTGATGCACATGCAGTCTGGCTCAAGTCTAATTGCTGCTCTAAATTCAGACACTGTTCATAAAGTCTTGAACTAAGCTCTGTAACCATGGCAACAAACTGAAACGGTAGCAAGCCCAGGAAGCATTAAAAGCTTTGCCGCACCTAAATCAACTAGCTTATTAATTTTTTTTTCAAGACGCACAGCAAACATAAGTGAATGCTGTTAGTCTACATTTTTGGAAAGTGACGTCTCATCAACCTAAATTATGAAGTGGAGCTTCCAGAGGGAAGAGCATCCCATCGCCTCTGATGAAACTTCAGAATGGAAAAAAAAGACCTAAATCGCAGTGATTGGGTTTTTTGTCCAGAGAAATCTGGACTCAACAGCATTTGATTTGGTGTATATTTGGTGTAAAACTGGATTGGTAAAACATAGCATGCTGTGTGCAGTTTGCTGGTGTCACATGATTTGATTTCTAGGTGCTGAAGTTCTAATAATTTTGTTGCCACTCACTCTTATTTGGAGCTGCCAAGATGTAATGTTGCCTAGTGCAGCTTCAACATCAGTGTGAGAGACTACGTTTAAATCAGAAATTCAACAGAGTAATCCAAAAATAGAGCATGTTCTCCCTATCCTTCCCTTATGATTGATACTCCTTACCCAGGGTAGCTGTCAACGCCAAGTGATGATTAAGGACCGCTATAAAAAATATATATTATTCGTGCCGCCTGCATGAATAATACATGATGCTACCTACAAAAAAAAGTCTGAGAAAGTTTATAGAGAGAAAGTATCCCTCCTTACCTGCGGCAGCTGACGGTCTCCTCCTCTGAGGCGGCTCAGGCTCTTCTGGAAGAACGAGTGAATCTCCGCCTTCTCCACAGACGTGGTCAGGTCCATGGAGGCCAATGAGCGGGCGTTCTCGTCGCAGCGTGTCCGCGAGAAGGTGAACGCCACCACGGGCGTCTGCTGCCGCTCGGACAGGAAGTGCAGGAGGGAGAGCCACACCGCTCGGTCCTGGAGAGTAAAGAGGAGAGAGGGATGAGGAGCAGAGGACAAACACAAAGATGGATGGAGGATAAAATGGATGATCTTGGAGTGTGCGGTTAAAGCAGCGATTAAATTAAAATGAGGGGTGACTAAAAGTGCAATAGGAGGAGGGTTGAAATTACCTGATTGGCTGAAGTGTTCTGAGAAGTGTTTTTCGTGCCAAATGATTGGGCGTGTTTGCTGGTTCGCTCCTTCTTAGCCTCGACAGCAGCATAGTACCTAGGAGACAAACACAACTTCCTCCATCAGAAATAGTTTAAATACAGAACTGAAAAAAAAAAAAATAACCCGTCAAATGATCACACAGTTGCTTTGGACATGCAGCTCCAGATGATGTGTATGCTCTACCCTTTAGTGAGGAAGTTTCCTGTAGCGTCCAGCAGCAGGAACATCTCCTTCTGCGTCTTGGTGCTGTTTCCGGTGTACAGGTAGTGCTCCAGAGGCACAGGCCTCTTCACTGTGCTGATCACGTAAATATGCCTCTTCTTAATACGACTGGACATCAGTATGATGGGAGACAGAGGGAGGAGAAATGATCAAACAGGCCAAAAATGTAACAGCAGTCCTGAAATGATTAGTCAACTGATTGGTTTTTATCACATGAAACATTGACTGGTTACACCTTCACAATTGCTAACATTTGCTTGCTTTTCTAAATTTCATATTATTATAAAATGGCATCTTTGTCTTTTTTTCAGTTGCTGATCAAATTACACAAGCAATTTAAGATATTGCTTTGGGCTGTGCTAACTTGTGATGTGCATTTGTCATTATTTTTGACACTTTATAGATTTAATAATTAATTGATTAATCCAAAAAAAAGGTAGATCATTAGTATTCATGAAAATAATCTTTAGTTGCAACCCTATATATCAGATGACTGCAAATCAAATTTATAGTGCTATTACAGTATATACTAGTAATATGAAGTGTATGGAATTTGAATGCATTGTCATTTTTATCAGTTGTGACTGATGTTTAGATATGTAATCTAGCCATCCAAGCTGAAACAGTGAATTATAAACTCCAACATCACTTAGCTAATTGTTGGTACCATGACAAGAGACTCTCTAACACTCATCAACACAGTGGATGTCAGCGTGGATCACTTACCCGATCCACTCGCTGAACTCCAGAGCGTTTGGCACCGTGGCGCTGAGCAGAATGATACTGACGTGTTCAGGAAGCATAATCAAAACCTCCTCCCACACAACTCCTCTCTGAGGGAAACAAAGCGAGCGGGGCGAGAGAAGAGGGAGACGGTCATCAAATGACTTTCAGCTCGCTGTAAATTAGATAACCAGAGAATAACGAAAGCAGCCGGGGTTGGGACCTTTCCTCACCTCGGCGTCGTTGATGTAATGAACCTCGTCGAAGATCACCCACTCCAAGTCTCTGATGACCTCTGAGCCGTTGTAAAGCATAGACCTGTTGGAGGAGATGAAGGAGAAGAAGTGGGACTATTTTTTTGTAAACAAACTAATATTTGTGCAAAAAGCTGATATCACTTTAATGTGTTCATAGAAAAAGCACATTATTGTCTTTTCTATGGGTGAGAGCTGAAGCCATTTTAAAAAAGGGGAGGTGCAGCATTAATTAGCATTACAAACTAATTTCTCGACTGATTTTTTTTCCTCTTAAATAACAGATACTGTAATTTATGTCAGCAAGTACCTGAGAATCTCAGTGGTCATGATGAGACATGAAGCTTCAGGACTGAGCTGGACGTCGCCGGTCAGGAGTCCGACATCCCCAAAGGTGTTCTTGAAGTCTCTGAACTTCTGATTGGACAGGGCTTTGATGGGGGAGGTGTAGATGGTCCTATCAGAGCGCACAATCAGACAAAGAGCTGGATTATGATTGGCACATAGACAAAATGCTTGTCACAAATATCAAGTCATGAACTTCTTGATACTGATCACATATTCATCAAAATTCAAAATAAAATACTACACTGTCAAAAAAAATCTTAATAAGTCATTTTGTCTCGTATTGCGTATAAAAATCTAGTTTTTCTTCAAACAAGTGAAAAAAATCTGCCAGTGGGATGAGATAATCCCACTTGTTTCTCATGCAGTTTCATTTGTTTCAATAATGCTTCTGGGAAGAAGTATAAATATGTTCAAACAAGGCAGAAAGAAGCAAATCAGCCCTCTAGTATCAAAAAAATGACACGTGAGTCAAGTAAGAGAGAGTAAAACTGGGAAGTGCTGCACCACAAATATACACTCGAGCCTAGGTGCGCTCATATTTAATTCAGCATTTCCAATACAACAGCTGATTTAATTGGAAAGACAAGCACACACCTGGTCATGTGTTTCTGCGACAGAGCGATGGCATATTCTGCCACCACTGTTTTGCCAGCTGATGTGTGTGCCGCTACAAACACGGAGTCGTGAGCCTCCAGCCTCAGCACAGCCTGTTTCTGGAAGACGTCCAGCTCAAACGGCCACTGGGGCAGAGGAGAGCGCGGAAACAGATCAGAGCGCTGCAGGCTCAGCTACTATGCAAAGTGATCTCCATGTGATAATGGGTCAATTATACACAGACACTCAGGCAGCCTACAAATAATAAAATAAAGGTGTGTGTTTGTGTGCTCATATATAGCGCTGTGTAACACTTGAAGCCATAAATAGGATAAATACAAAATCCATACATGCATACAAGTAAAATCTATCTAAGAATGAACCATATAAAAGCATTTTTTTTAATTTTAGGACAAATCAAATGGAAACACACACCTATAAAATCAAATTTGGATATACATATTTTAGGCTAATTAGTTGATTTCCATCCCAGAGCGCTTTGTCATTTCAGTACCGACCTTGAAAGCTGGGTTGGGGATGCGTTTATGGAAGTCTTCACAGGGTGAGCTTATGTTTACAGGGATGGCCCATTTCTTGCTCTCCTCAGGGTCTTTTTCTGGTTTGGATTTTAGATCTTTTCCCTTCTCTGATGTGGAGGAGGATGACACAGCATCCTGAAAGATGGAAGAGGAGAACTAGATTTTAGCCTGAGGCAACACCGCAGCTGAAATTCAGGTGACCTATTGCAGTGTTGCTGTTGTTTGGACAAGGCAGGGCTGCACAATAATGGCATATTGTGGTTTTAGTTTGTAGAATTTATAATAAATGTATCAGCAACATTGCTATAGTAATTGTGATCAAAATTACAATATATATAAATCTGTCAATTCTATCAGTAATATAGATGTAAATCTTTTACATGTCATTAATCTGCATAGTTTCTAGTTAGTTAGAAGTCTGTATTAGCATAATGCAGACATTTTATTTCAACATTTCATTTTTTTGTGTATTTTGATCTTTATCATTTTGACTGCTGCAGGAATGACTCAATCCTCCCTTTGAGATCAGTAAAGTTTGTCTTATTCAGTAAAACAATCAAGATTAACATATTGACCCTAACTGTACAATCATGGAGCAAAACTGATGGGTTTCTTCTTTTGGGGCACTTCACCTTGATGCCCAGGTCTTCCAAACTGTTTGTTCTGGGCAGTTTGGGAGCTTCAGCACTTTCACTGCCTTTCTTCTTCTCTTCTGCCTCAGGCTGCAAGTCAATGATGTCATCAAATGTGGACAGCAGGGACATGAGGTTGACCTCTGCTTTAGCTGTTTTGGCATCTTCAATACAGAATAAAAAAGAGAAGCATAAAATAATTCATTTCAATTAATCCCAGTAAGAACTGTTTGCACAGGATGACATGATGTCCAGACAAACCTTTGTCGCTGAAGTCCATCCCAGCTTTAAGTCCAGGGGGAACTCTGAGTAAATCTGTCAGGAAAAATGGCAAAAAAAACATAAAAAAAATGAAATAAA
>OMKZ01044197.1:0-11678 GCA_900302535.1 Neoniphon sammara | reverse complement strand
AAAAAATAAAAAATAAAAAAAAAATAAAATAAAATAAAATAATAAAAAAAATTAAGAGAATCTCAAGAGGATTAAAAGATTGTGAAATGAATAAACGACATACAAATTCAATCAGTATGTCTTTGATAACAGTGACACTTCATTAAAAGGTAACAAGGTGATCGGTACTCAGGGAGGGGGGTAATGTGATATTTACATATATTTGCATTCTCCTTCGGGTCTATTATTAACAAAGGCATGGGCAAGCAGGTGAATCCAAGAATGGCCCTCATTCCTTTTTTTTTTGATGGATCTGACTCACCAGGCAGGAAGGGGTAGTTGGTGTTGCTTCCTCGTAGGCTCTCTGAAGGAGGCCCAGGTTGGCGTTGTAAAGACAGAGAATTCTTTGCTGATAGGCCTGTATCCTCCAACAACACCTGAGGGAGAAGAGAAAAGGAAAAGACCAACCAACAGCTCATTTAATCTTTAAGACATCCTGCATTCGCCCACAGCAGGAACTTTTTCTGACTTGACACATTACGGATTGTTCCTGCTGCAGTCCACTAAGCACAAGGGACTCAAGTTACACCACAGCATCTTCAACTCAGAAAAGACACTGCAGCAATAAACAACTTAGAAAGCACTTTTCTAAACAGTATGAAGTAATCTTTTAAAAAATAAATTCCCAGACAGGGTTCCCATTCTATGTCAAATATAAAGGTCCTTGACTTTTTCATGTCTTTGTATGACTAAAATTCAATTTCCATGACCTACATAAACATAGCATGTTTTTTTCCTTCCCTTAACAAAAATCTTAAACAAACTTCAGATTCAGAGGTCTTACCAACATTCATTATTCTGTTTTATCCTGCGAGGGAAGAACAAAACATTACAACATTACATTACACATTTTTTGAGGTTGATAAAATTCCATGACTTGTCCCTATAATTTATTAAATTCCTTGACTTTCCCTGTCTGAAATAGTCACTTTTCAAAATTCCATGACTTTCCAGGAATTCCATGACCTGTGGGAACCCTGCAAAGGGCAGTGGTGTGGGGCAGCATCTTTTCGGGCTACCTCTGTGAAGTCCAGCAGCATCCCTGTGGTTGGATCTCTGACGACCGACAGGCCAGAGTGAAGCGGAGACGGAGTGCAGCTGAGCAGAGAGTCCACATGAACATCCCTGTGAGTCACCCTAGGGAGAACAACAGCACAGCCATTACCTCTGGGTTTGGTTTCCAGCGCGGTGATTCCTGCTTTGCTTTGTCAGGTGGGCGCATAAATCAATAACACACTTAATATTACACACATATTACATAACACATGAGTTACCTGTGCCCACTCTAAAGCACTTATACATGTAACTTTTGAGAGGGATGCTTAAAGCTGCAGACAATCAAAGCATTAACCGGAGATAACAAGATGAATCATAGCATATGTACTTGAGAAACTTCTGGAAGGCAGTGTCTGTGTCGTGTATGGGGAGCCAGGCAGGGTCACGCAGAAACTGCTTCTCTACTTCTGCCTCCAGGTTCAAACCGGTGGGAGGGAGTCCATGGGGGAGCTGTGGAGGAAATGATAAAATTAGATGAGACATAACTGACTAGAAACGAGAAATCACACTGCACTTCTTACCTCTATCTCTGGTCAAATATGCAATTTAAGGGCACCATTCTGGTTGTTATTCAGGATGTCATATACACAAACGCAAGGTTACTTTAGTGAACCTTGCAGAACACGACTAATTAATTACAAAAGGTAAAATTAGGAAATTCTAATCAGAAGGAGTTGCACACACAGATTGACATGAAGCATATAACTGACAGACGAGTAGGAATTAACATGGACACACAAATTGCAGATGTGTGCAGTATTTCAGATGGGTTAAGCACAGTCATCTTGCTCCACTGACCGTGCTCGGTGGAGGTAAAGGCTGACCGGGGGGCAGAGGATGAGTGATTAGCTCAAACCTGCCAGAACAGCCCATCTCCAGCAGGGAGAGAGGCAGGTCTGTGGGGCCCACAGGGGGCAGATCTGCAGACAGATGAGAAACAACACAAAGGGTATGACTAAACACACACACTGTTCCTTTTCGCAATAATCCAGGAAGGAACCAGGAAGACTGTCAAGCAAAATCACCATTGTGCATTTTGTTCAAACCTGGATAAACTGCCAGTACGCCCACTAACAAATCATTAATTAAAAAAAATATTAGTTGCAATGTGTAAACCAATGGGCTGCTGAATGGGACTGAATGGGGGAGCGCTGATTGACAGCAAGCTGGCTAGCCCGTTAGCCACATCATCACCCAAACTACACAAATCTGTATTACAATATATGTGATGTCCCCTACAAATGGGTGATAAAAATGTATGTGCTAAACGTATTTTTTATGACTTGTGTTCTATTTTTGAAAAAGTTACGTGACATTTGACAAGCCACATCTTACCTATTCTTTCCATGTTACCCACTCGCAAATGAAACCAAAGTTGCCAGCAAGTGTCGCTTCGGAAGTTGCCAAGTTGACAAGCGGAAGTGGGTAGTCTGCTTGCTACAATGTGTAAAAATAAGTAAAATTTGTTTACATTTTGAATTTATGTGCCGCGTTTGCACACACCGGCCAGTATCAATGATTTCCTGCTGGGTTTTACGTTGTTCTAATTTTTGTTGCAAACGGCAAAACGCTCAAACAAGTGCAACGTCATATTTACGCGTCCATGTTTTTGTTGGGCTTGGAGTCCCCTGTGTGAAATTGGTAAGTAAATGCATTGGCTAATGACAAAATATTCGTTTATTGGGGGAGGTTAAGATTGGTTTATCGTAACATGATTTGATTATACTGGTAGCCGTTTTAGTTTTTGTTCTGGTCCAGACTATATCTCTGTAGTTCCCGCGGAAATTTAGTGATGCCTTGTTGCTAGCTAACTTGCCGAACGTTAACTTAGCTACCCGGGTAATGATGCGCAAGAATTGATGAAATTTTGTGGTAAAATTGGCAAGCTTTTCAGAAGTGAATTGTAATTAGTTTATGCCGCTGCCCTCGCTAGATTAGGGCTTGCCATCATGGTGGTGTTCCCAAGTTCTTTGACGGAGGAAGAGGAGTCCCTGCAGAAGAAATATGCTAAACTCAAGAAGAAGGCAAGTAACTTAACTGTTAGCTCACTGTCACATCAGCCATTGTCATATGTTGATACATGGAATAACGATATGAGTAAGCAGTAATAACACTAGCCCACAACTTGCAGTCATTTCATTCCAACTTTGTCCACTCGTTTGTTTCCAGAAAAAGGCGCTGCACGCCTTGAAGAAGCAAAGTTCAACCAGTCAGACCAACCAGAGTGGCTTAAAACGAAGTAAGTTTATTTGTCAACATCAAAGGACAAGTGATTTACTTACTTCGGAATTCGTCAGTCATCTAAAACATGGCTAACTCAACATTGGCATCCTGTACACAGTATGTGTAACTCACCCAAAGTGAAATCCAGAGGCTGTGCATAAACACAGCTACTTAGACAACAGTTGATATGTTTTGGTTACTTGTGACTTGCAGAATGGCCGTCTTACTTATTTATTGACCTTACACATTCTTCAATCACAGCGTTGTCGGACCAGCCTGTGGTTGATACTGCAACAGCTACAGAGCAAGCAAAGATGCTGATCAAGTCTGGTGCCATTAGTGCCATCAAGTCAGAGAACAAAAACTCGGGTTTTAAACGATCTCGGACTCTGGAGATCAAACTCAAGGTGAGGTGTTATTCAGTGTGCACTGTTATCTATAGCTTCTTAGGTGATTTGGGGTGTTGGTGTGCAAAGGATGTGGTGTAATGAACTGTGCACCTGCAATGCATTAAGCACTGTTAATATAGCATTTATACTATTGGGAAAATACCTGGCTGATAGTCAGAATTGAGTGTATGTATGGGAAATGCTGAATGAGTCAAAGCACCTTTGTGGCGCTAGTATGCTAAAGACGACAATGTACAACATCTGGAGAATGCATATTTTCAAAATTTAACTACTTTTTTCAGTAAGTTTGTTCAGCTGTGCTCTTGCTTTATTTTTTCATGCTCATTATCCCCCACAGGACCCTGAAAAAGGCCCAGTCCCCGCTTTCCTACCATTCCAAAGGAGCGTCTCCACTGATGAAGAGCAACCTGAGGTAAAGGGGAGATTAAACATAATATACTACTAATGCAGAATACAACCACTGTGTAGCATTTTATGACTCTAAACCAGTGTATTAGTCTACACAGCACAAATCAGAAGAAAATCCTTGAATTAAGTGCTTATTACTTTGGTGTGATGCAAACAATAGCTGAATCAGGAAGGCATAAAACTGAATACATTTTCACAACAGACAAAACATATATAACTTAAAAGACACATCAAATAAAAACATCAGGACACAACAATGTTATGTGCAGAAAATGACTATAGAAGTTGAGTTTTACAGCATATGAAGTAAATGAGAATTTCAGTATGTCTTATTTAGCTTTTGGTTACAGCCCACATTGTAGCTACATTATTACTGCATACAAAAAAATTGTTTGTGTAAAAGCAAGAAACGCACCTGATTCTAATCTTGCACTTTTCATGTTTCCTCCAGTCTGGCAAGAGAGCCCACAGAAAATCTCTGTACGAGAGGTAATGTCTAAAAGCATGATTAATAATTAAAAACATCCCATTGAATACATTGTGTGTCTGTAGGTATAACATTTTTTCTCCTGTGTGCCTCTGCAGCTTTGTCAGCTCAGGTGAACGTTCCCGGGACGATGACGACGGAGGCAGCATGCCATCCAGCCGCGATGTGGACAGAGACCGAGAGAGAGACCGGGACCGAGACATGGACAGAGACAGGGACCGGGACAGAGACAGAGACAGGGACCGGGACAGAGACCGGGATAGAGACAGAGACAGAGGTAGGGACAGAGACCGGGACCGAGACCGGGACCGAGAGAGGGACCGGAGCCGGGACAGGGATCGAGACCGCGACAGGGACCGGGACAGAGACCGAGATGGACCTTTCAGACGTGAGTAGCCTTTCCCTATTGATGTAGTGCTGTCCTTACAGTACATTTCTCTACTAACAACCTCAGTTGGGTGAAGAGAATAATGTAATCATCTCTTGTTGTTCCACCAGTCTTCTGTCCCTGTCCCATTCCCTCTCTCCCTCTCTCTCTCTCTCTCTCTCTCTCACTCTCTCGCTTTCTCAGCATTTTCCATTTGCTTAACAAATACTTTCAAGTTTCCATTGAGCAAAGTACTTAACCCTCAACAGATGCTATTTAGTAGCCAACAGAAGGGAAAATGTGCATAAATGGATGATCAAATCTCTCTTTCTTGGTCTGTTTGTTTTCTCTCTCAGGGTCAGACTCATACCCAGAGCGGAGAGGGGTGCGTAAAGGGAACACAGTGTATGTGTATGGCTCTGGGCTTGTTGAGGACAGCCTGCGCTCCGCCTTCTCTCAACATGGCAACATCATCGACCTCTCCATGGACAACCCGCGCAAGTACAAAGCCATCAAAACAAGGCCCTGCTCAGATGATTCATTTGTGTTCACTACTGTCATTTTGTATAATACAATACCTCCATGTGTCCTGGATTGTATATGATTATGTCCCCTGCCTTTTGTGTTTCATTTTATGATGCAGTTCTGTTTGTGGTTCCTGCTTCTCTTTCTAGCTGTGCATTCATCACCTTTGAGAAGATGGAGTCTGCAGACCAGGCTGTAGCTGAGGTTGGTACCATCCAAAATAAGATCAACCTTCAGAAATAATCCTTTATTAAAATAGCGCTATCCAAAAAAATAAAAATAAAATAAAATGCTGCATCAGATAGTAAAAGGATGCAATAAAGAAAAATAAAATGTAAACAAGAATAGAGCAAATTGAGGTTTTGTAAACTAACTCGGCAGTTTCAACACTGAAACATTAGTAGCAATGTATAGTTGTATAGTGTATATGTTGTAAATGTGAAAATGTGAGAGTAATTCCATACCATGTAATTATAATATCAATGCAAGAAGATGCTTTTTATTTTTCCTGTTAAGGATGTCAAAAGAAGTCTGGCCTCCATTTGATCAGATTTTGCTCCACAGACTCCATCTGAGTATATTTTTGTTGATGGATTGATATGGGATAAGTAAGAAATTTTTCTGATCTGAATAGTAATTCTTATATTTTGTTCTCTCATTGGGGCTAATCTCTAGTAAATTAAATGATGACAGAATCTATTCTTCCATGCACCTGGGAACCCCTTGGACCTCTCTGTGGATCCCCCACTTTGGGAACTACTCGTGTAGATTATATAAACACAATCGAAGTGAGTGCGCCAGTTCTCACCTTGCTATTTTTGTCTCACAGTTGAATGGAAGCACAGTGGGAGACGTTCACATCAAAGTCAGCATCGCCAGGAAACAGCCCATGTTGGATGCAGCCACCGGCAAATCTGTCTGGGCTTCTCTGGGTAAATCTATCACTCAGTTATTTGTTTAGACATTGATCAGACTCTCTCTCCCTCTCTCTCTCTTTCTTTCATACACACACACACACACACACACACACACAGTCTTGCACTCTCTCTTTGAACACCATGGATTAACCTTCACCACTTTTTCTCTTTTTTCACAGCTGTGCAGAACAGTGCTAAAGGCTCCTACCGGGACAAGAGGAACCAAGTTGTGTACAGTGAAGATTTCCTTTGAAAACATGATGCTGACCTACATGGGAAACAAAATGGACCTAGTTCAAAAAATATATTTTTTCGCTCCTTTTTTGCCATATTGCTTTTCATTTTTGTTAATATCCTGTTAGCTAAGTGCTGTTTACAGTGTCTGTGTTTCATCATAGACACAGCATTTCTCTGTTTTCATTTGAGCTTCATTAATTCACATGCTCTGTTTGTGATGGCGTGTGTGGTAGCTTTGGTCTTGAAACCACAGATTTTTTTTGTGGAGCTCAATAAATAAAATCCATAAATCACAACCCTGCTTGGTGCTTTTGTGGACCTTCAGCCAACTAGATCCAATTAGGTCAGGCATTGATCCAGTATGCAATATGAAGTAGCAGATAAAAAAGTTAAGTCTCAATGATATAATCAATGCCTATTAAATAAATACATGTAACAGTAGTCATGTCCAGTTGTGTTGTAGGATGCAGAGAGCTTTCAGATGTCAGTAGACACATCTTCCATGCCAGGTGAATAGGAAGTGTGGAAATATCTGCATACTGAGTCCCACAGCACTCAGAAATGAAGGGCAATTTGACTTTTTGAAATTCAATGTCTGAATCAATTATTATGCATATAGATAGAAAACATTTCTGACAAGGGAAGATGAGAACTCATTGCCTGCACTAACCCCTTTGAAATAAGGGCTTAAGATAATCAGTGACCCTGGCAAATGGAAATAAACAGAAACTCCCCAAAACCTTTTTATAGATAAGCAAGCAGCATTTTCAGCTGGCCAGCCAAGAACCCAGGAGGTCTTGAAAACTCATTTTCTCAAATGACCATTTTAGTGATGTTGCCACGGGCATCATGACGCCATCAAGCAAAGCGGAGTCTGGCAGGAGTTAGGTGATCAATGTTAATGCGCACTTTAAAGATAAATAAAAGAGACGTGAACTAATTCAGCGGTTCCCAAACGAGCCCAGGGGCTCTACAGGCGCCTTTCCAGTGCTGTACGTCAGATTAAAAAGCCCCTTTTCATTTTCAGTGTTTCCGTTATTTTGTCCGCCACCTGTGTGTCTTGTGTGTATGCGTGTGTGCGCGCGCGGAGGACGATGGGTGTGTATAGTTGTGGCTCAAACTCCCTCGGGCATACATGTGCGCGTGCACGTATTTCCTGTTATACAACATGAAGTCTACATTTTCATCTCATAACACAAACAATAAAACCACAGAACAGTCAGAGTCTGTAGAGAAACTGGTAAATATGGGGGAGCAGAGCGCACGGAGGACACTGACACCGTCTGACAACAAAGAGGAAGCTTTAGTCCTGTTACCTATTGACTCCACAGGTTGGTATTTACTGCACTTTCTGGCCCTGAGTGAGTCACCGACTGGTTTTAATCTAATACTACACAGTGTTGAATATGTATAAAAACACTGAATCATTTAGAAATAAGGACACTTGCATAGCTATTAATTTACCTTTCGGAGTATCACGACTAATTCATTTAAATGTGGTCATATAGTTGTGTCAGTACATACAGCTAGGCTACTGGTATCTTTTTGTCCCTTGACATCTGTATTGGATGTGTTGGTGATATTACGGGCTTTGCAAAACCTGGCAGATGAGACGACGAGCTTATATCAGTCAATAGCTTGTTGCTTTTTATGTTTGCCCACGGGTAAAACCAAATATGAGACGGGAACTCAAAAAGAAAGTTAAGTTAACTCATTGCATTATTTCAGCTGACGTCACGGTGGCGCTAGAGCCACGCATAAGGAAGTCTCAGCTAGGTCTATCATAAAAGTAATTTGGAGCCAAGCTGTCCTCCCATTAAATAAAATTCAAACAAACTGAAAGCAATTACTAGTTTATGCTAGGCTGGCATACTGAAATTGACATAACAAGAGACCCTTGATGCCTCTTGATGTTCACATTCCTGTTCACATCAAAAATAACAATAACCTCATAAAATTGCCAGTAGAGGCTGCAGAGATAATGGAGCATGTGAATGGAAAGTGGAAACAAAAACTCATCAGAACTGAGGTGGGGAAAAGCAAGACAGGATGTTGACTTTGCAAAGAGAAATAAGTTGTCTTAGTCCTTATTTTGGTCCAGTTCATCTTGTTTTGAAAAGGTCATGATGACAAGCAGAAAATCACACACTTGCCTGACTCATCTTGGAAGACAGACATGACCTTGTTCTTTTTGAGTACTTCTTTTGCTTCAGGTCTTGTTTCTGTCCCATGAAAAGGACCGTGTCAAACCAACCATGGAATCACAATTGCTGCACAACAAAATTGTCGGTTTAGCTCACATCAGTAAACAAACAACTCTCCCATGGAAACCTGTCAGCTCCAAATATAGTAACTGTCAGTAACTGTCACTGAAACACCCACTTCAAATGGAAAATTTACTCAATGCCACGCTGTAAAGAATATCCATTTTACCAAGTTATTTCACCTCATATTTGGTGTTAAAATCTTGTTTTTCTTTAAACAAGTGAAAAGATCTGCCAGTGGGAGGGATAAGCCGCCTTATTGGCACTGCAGTTTCACTTCTTTTAAGAATTTTAATGGGAACAAGAATAAATATGTTGAAACAAGGCAGAATAAGGCAGATCAGCCCACTAGTATCAAGAAAATGACTCTATTCAAGAAAGCCCTGAAAACAAGATTGATTAGCATTGGAAACAAGTGGAATTATCTTATTTTTTTCACTTGTTTGAAGAAAAACATGAGACTAAATAACTTTCAAAGAATTCTTACATGATCCAAAAGCTACAAATACAATAAGCATGAGCTGAATCATCAAATATTATGCAATTTTTTTGATTGTGCTGCTTCCTTTGGACACTGCACAGTAGAAATCCATATATAACAATATAGTAACAAACTGCTTTTCTCTCTGGTTTCCAGCAAATAAGAGCAGGGTGAGGACTAGTAACAGGCCGATTGTGGACTCTGTGACACAGTTGGACAATCAGACTATTCGGGCCCAGCTCAGCAACTACTCTGACACTGTCTGCTCCCTGGCCCAGGCTCCTTCCAACAACAAGAAGATGATGTGGAAAGGAGAAGTGACCAAGCTGTTTTCTCTCCCTGCACAGCCTCTCTGGAACGCCAGGCTGCTCAAGGTTAAACACACAGTGTTACAGTGTGTGAAGGTTTTTATCAAGGTTTGACCAGTATTGGGTTTTTAGAGGGCGATGCAGGCGTTTTTAGACTGAAATGACCAGTTGCTGATAGGTGTGTTGATGTTCAGTCTTTAAATTTGACTTTATTTATGACAAAACATTGCATGCAGTCAGTGTTTCCCCCAGCGCTGTATTTGTGTTAGAGTGGAAAAACCTCTGAAAAAATATCTATGCCATCATTGAGCACTAAAATACGATTGAAACCTACACTAATTCTTTTAGAGGTTACCAGCTCTACTGCACCAAGTCAATGGGAGGAAAAACTGGAATATAAGAACTGATTTAAAAAAGTCACTGAAGAATTAAGTCATAAGCAAAGATGTTTATCTGTTGCAGTGGTCAGGGAGGAACCTCCAGCATATTGGAGGTAGATGGTATTAAGTAGCTGATATGTGGTTTTTAATACAAGGACACAGCGTGATGGATATAAAGTGCCCTCACAGTTCAGCAGTGCTGCAGAGAGGAGGCGAGACAATGATCCTGGTTTAGTGCATTATCTAAAGCCTTTGCCCTGCCTTCTAATAGCCACAAATGGTTAGATAGGCTAACTGTGAGGAGACAACATCATCCAAATATCTGTCTACCTTACGCTGCAAATATAAGCTATCTTCTGGTTACCGTTATTAGAATGGTTCCATGTCTGATGATAGTTTTCCTCGCCCCTTCTCTCTTTTTGCAGCTGTACACCCGCTGTCTGGTCCTGCCAGTGCCAGACAAACTGAGGAAGAGGAAAAAAGGATGCGAGGCTGACAGTCTGGACGACCTCCTTAAGAACCTTATGGTGCCCGAAGACGGCCGAAAGGAGAGACACGTAGGTAAGATGTGTGTGTTTGTATACACCCAGTCATTGTACCTGCAAGTGTTAAGACCTAAGACAAATTTTCCAGCACTGATACTGACTTGGTAGCGTTAGTTTCAGCCAGCAGGGAAGGCCAGGGAGACGGGTGCAACAAAAATGTCATAGGAGAGCCAGTGAAATGTCAATCAAGCACAGTCTGTACACACCCTGACAATCCTGATCCTGATCTAATCACCCAGCATAACTGAAAACACCAGTGTGGCTGCCCAGGGACTTTTTAATCATCTTGTTTAGTCCTTGACTCTGTTCCTCTTCCAGACCATGAATACACAGAGCAACTGAGTTCTCTGCAACCCTCAGTCAAAGAGGAAAGCATCACCATCAGAGATGAGTCAATCATCCCGCTGCCATTGCCTCAGCCAGACTTCAAACACAGGGCTCAGCATACAGAGCCAGCCTTATCTGTGAGTGTTTCTTTCCTTTTTTAACAATTTGAAGGATGATTCCGGCTACTTAAAACCTTGGTCTTATTTTCCTGTTCATAAAACTGAATGAACTGAAATCTTGTTTTTCAGCACTATAATGTGACTCAATTCATAACATAATCCATGTTTGAGGTACATAAAAGGGTTTCAAGAGTTGTGGCTAAAGTTTACATGATAATAGAGGGCATTTTCTTATTTTTTTAAACACACAATTATTGTCCCCCACAATCGAAGATCATAGAAAGGACTATGGATGGGCTCCATCTGTCACATGTGATTTCTAAGCCTCTGCTGGCCTGGTTTGGACAAAACTTGGGGGAATGATAGATTTTGACACCGGGGTCTGGCACTTTGAATACAAACCTTGCTGAGCCACCACAGCACCACCACCAGGCCAACAGGGCACTATGTTTCATGCTCAATAACTCAGACACTGCTGGGTCAAATTTGATAATGATGCATTTTTACACTGAAATCCGTTCCAATCCACAAAATGAAACTGGTTGGCCCACTACAGAGCCACCAACATGCCCAAAAGTCCCCCAG
>OMKZ01044193.1:0-10241 GCA_900302535.1 Neoniphon sammara | reverse complement strand
TCTTGGTTAGTGCCGCTCTTTCTGCTGTCCCTTTTTAGAAAACAAGAGTTTCTTTTTCACGCTTTCTCCATCTACTGCTGTTACATTCTGTCCCTTTTCTTTCTTTGTCTCTCTGTCTGTAGCAGCCCCAGCTTTGCGTACCCCGCTGTCCATTGCAGGCTCCTATCCCACCCCCTTTGCCATGATGGGCCATCATGAAATGAATGGAGGCCTGACTAGTCCCGGTGTGTATGCTGGTCTGCACATCTCCCCTCAGATGAGCGCTGCAGCAGCTGCAGCCTATGGACGCTCCCCCATGGTAATGCCCCCACCCTCTTTAATGTCACTGCTATTGGAATCACACATAGGTACTGTACACAGTAATTGCGCTATGAGTTGTTGACTGTGATTACTGGCCAATAATTCAAAGGTTTCCATCTTGTCAACTTTCAGGGTTTTGATCCTCACACCCACATGAGAGCTCCTGGCCTTCCAGCAAGCCTCACATCCATTTCTGGAGGCAAACCGTAAGTACCTCATCGAATGCAGGAGGCTCATTGTGTTTGAAATTAGTAATGATCTGAAATGCTAACTTGTGTCTGGCCCTTGTTTCAGTGCTTACTCCTTCCACGTCAGTGCAGACGGCCAGATGCAACCTGTGCCCTTCCCACCCGATGCCCTTATTGGCCCCGGTATTCCACGCCACGCCCGTCAGATCAACACACTGAGCCACGGCGAGGTGGTGTGTGCCGTCACCATTAGCAACCCCACACGCCACGTCTATACCGGTGGCAAGGGCTGTGTCAAAATCTGGGACATCAGCCAACCCGGCAGCAAGAGCCCTGTGTCCCAACTGGACTGTTTGGTGAGCACTGACCATTCACTTCTCAACATTTTAGGGTAATTTTACATCTGGATCATTTAGAGCAGTTGTTAAACTGCTCTAAATGCTCTGTTCTTTTGCTCTGTTCTTTTGGGAACATGACATCATGGGAGTGCCTTCAGACTTGGACCAGTATGTTGGGTGATGGTGTGACCTTTTGATTTGGCCAGCATCAGACCCAAATGTGAGAGTCACTGTGCATTATGAGACCAGAGTCGAATATCACTGACGAGTGAAAATAGAAAACTTACACAGTTTGTATCAGTGTGAGCACAATCCCCCATTTTTACAAAGTGAATTTTAAAACTAAGAAATTAAATGAAAAGGTATCAATTTTTTATTCTGAATCTCATTCCTTAAACAGCGGGATAATCCTTTGTTATACATGAGAACCACAACAGGCAGACTTCCCACAGACAGCTTTATATGTATATGTGATGATCCACAAATACAGCTGATGCTGTTTGTTTACACCAGAAGAAAGTTCTTTCTGCACCGAACACCTGACCAATGAAGGAAACGATTCCTACCTGACATTTGTCAATGAACTGATGAAGCTTGACATTTTACAATTTTTTTGTTTTATTTGAGGCATAACTGAACCAGTGTGTAAATGCAGCAAGGTGATAAGTTGTCCCCCCAGTTCAAAGCATAACAAAAACTAAAAGTTTGAAAACAGCCCTGTATTGGTTTTTTATGATGGCAGGATTTCCCTCTGCTTTCCCTCTAAATCCCTGTGCTCCTCTGGCCTGAACATGCGAGTATTGATTCGCTCTCTCCTGTGTGCAACAGAACAGGGATAACTACATCCGCTCCTGTAAGCTGCTGCCTGACGGCCGCACATTGATTGTTGGAGGCGAGGCCAGCACATTGACCATCTGGGACCTGGCCTCCCAGACACCCCGCATCAAGGCTGAGCTCACCTCCTCAGCCCCGGCATGCTACGCCTTGGCCATCAGCCCTGACGCCAAAGTCTGCTTCTCCTGCTGTAGCGATGGAAACATTGCCGTCTGGGACCTCCACAACCAGACTCTGGTCAGGTGGGGAGAAACACTTTTTTTTTTTTAATTCTTTTTATTAAACAAGGACCATGCACAAAAACAGTCTCAAAATGAGAAGAGCTGATTTATGCCAGATTTAGCTATTAGCCAATTTCCATCTGCAGTCCCCGGGCAGGTGCACATCTTCATACTTCATAACAGGAATATTATTAAGTCATTTTTAAAAAAAGGGTATTTTTGGTAAATGTGCATGTCTGCTTTTTGTAATTTTCATTGTAGGCAGTTCCAGGGTCACACGGATGGTGCTAGCTGCATTGACATATCCCATGACGGCACCAAGCTGTGGACAGGCGGTCTGGACAACACGGTCCGCTCCTGGGATCTGAGGGAGGGCCGGCAGCTCCAGCAGCATGACTTCACTTCACAGGTACAGCCCTCTAACGAACTGTGGACACATGGATAACAAACAGACACACACACACACTGGAGTTTGAATTGGGCCGACGTTCAGTAATAACCGTCCTGTTTGCAGATCTTTTCTCTGGGCTACTGTCCGACCGGGGAGTGGCTGGCCGTGGGCATGGAGAGCAGCAATGTGGAGGTGCTGCACCACACCAAGCCCGACAAGTATCAGCTGCACCTGCATGAGAGCTGCGTCCTCTCCCTCAAGTTCGCCTACTGTGGTATGAACACACACACACACACACACACACACACACACCCCACACACACGGGTAGTTGAGACTGCATGCGCTCTCAGACATGTGAAGGCACACCCATACACACATACACATATGCACACACTAACACACACACACATGCACACACAAAGTGAAAATGCTGACTTTACTTGATAGCAGGGGCACCTTAGTCCCTTATATGTGATTTAGCAGTAAACCTGCAGCGCCCTTCACATGTTGCTGTCCATCGATGTTATGGACAGGATCAAATATCACATTATATTTTACCAAATACCTTGGTATCGATACTGTGATGATATCGCGGGGATGACTGTTGGTGCCTTAGCGATATATTTACACCTTTTGATTTTTGATAGACAATCATTTGTAATGTGTGTATGATAACCAAGCAGGAAAAGACAAATAATAGAACAGCTAGAATAGCTACAAAGTCCTCTTCAGTGTAATTTAGCCTTTAAAACACAGACCAAAAAAAAAAAAAAAAAACTTATGTCACATCACAATATTACAGTATCCAAAATCACGGATGTCTAGTCGCATATCACAGCATAACATCAGTATATTGCTCAATCCTAGTCCTTTATGTGAGCTAAATGTCTGTTCTGTGTCCTTATTGTACTAAAAATGATGACTGTGTATTTGGAGGTCTTCTCTCCATCACATCCGTGTCCAAGCTTGCCTGATGGCACTCTTCTTTTCTTTGCAGGTAAATGGTTTGTAAGCACTGGGAAGGACAATCTGTTGAATGCTTGGAGGACTCCTTACGGCGCCAGCATATTCCAGGTATGCAGATCAATACACTTTGTCTGCAGCCAGTCCAAAAGTATGCACAGCTAGTCTGTGGGAGGAAGGGCACAGCGACCGCTGTCTGACAGGACTCTCCTATCAGTGAAAACTGAACCTGAAATATTGACCTGACAAAGAAGTCTTTCTGAGAGGCATCAGGCCAGAACTTGATGTCATTGGAATCTAATCTTGCCCTGTAGTCAGCTGTTCTCCTCCACTTAACTTCAAATGTCGTTAAGCTTGTTAACTGCCTCCAAGACTAAACTGTTTTTTTTTTCCATCTGAATCTTTGTCTCTCAACAGTCCAAGGAGTCCTCATCTGTCCTGAGCTGTGACATCTCGGCAGACGACAAGTATATTGTGACAGGCTCTGGTGACAAGAAGGCCACTGTATATGAAGTGATCTACTAGGACGGACTGCTTTGGATCGGAGCACGCTGATGCTCAGGAGCAGTGGACTCTTCCTCCATCTACCCTCCCTCACACAGACAGCATGGATGTTGCCTGCAGCCCCTGGGTGGATGGGCAGGAGGCTGGGCAGGGCAGTGCCCGACTGTAAAGGACTTGGTGCTGCCGTGGCTCTGGGTGCTGCGTCCTTCGGCTCTGCCCTCTCTCTCTCTTTCTCATACAACTAACACTTGTACAGCGAGTGCAGCTCCCAAGGCACTAGAGAAGAAGAAAATAATGTCTTGCTGTTTTTCTGTTTGTTGGATATTTCCTTTTTTATTCGTCTTTTTTAATGTGGAGATAAGGTTCCGTGACACAACTAGAAGCGGCGCTTCGCTCTGGAGCTTCTCCCTGGAGGTCCTGTGAAAAGTGTACATAATGGAGTAATAAAAGGCCTTTTATAGATTTATATTTTGGTGTCCAGTTACGCTTGTGATGGTTCTTTCTTGTTCTCTCCTTGATTTTCTGTCCCCTCTGGGGATGGAAATTAGATTAGGACTTTGTAAGAGGATATTCTATTTCAGTTTTTTCCCTCTTCTGCCTTTTTTCATGTTCGTTGTCCAGGATGACCTTTTCGGAAATCTAATTTGGATTTTTTTTTTCTCCCTGACAACGGCCTTTTTTTTTCTTTGCTATTTGCTATAACACAGAACACAGACATTTGTCCCTTGGATTTTAGCAGTGGAGAATTCTGGGAATGTCCTTTTTTCAGACTGGGAGAAGGAAAGAGTCATGGTTTCCAGTCACTTTTACCCTTTGGCCCTGGTTAACATAAATTCAGCTTTGAAACGAGGACTTATCCCAGAACATTGGCTCTTTTAATGACATTAAAATGGATAACTACCAGGTGGAGGACTGGCGGGCTTTTTGGAGAAGCAGATGGGACTTCAGTTCAATCTGTTGACTCTTGAGTATTGTATGAATCTTTGTTGCTCTGCTCAACACAGTTTCACCTTTAGTTATCAGTCTGTAAGAGTTAATAATTGCCCTTCTCTTTTGACTCTCTGTGACTGATATGCCAGGCTTACACAATTACTCATAAAGGTGGCAGACAAAGCCATGACCACAGTTGACATTTTGGTTATGCTGTTTCCTATCCCCAGTGCTTCATAATATCCCACTCCAATCTCCTCTCGTAGACAGCAATGGTCTCCACTCAGACACACTTCAGACCATGTAGCAAACACTTGTCATCATCACTAAGGATTGTACAGTTGACAGTTGTTGATAAATCAATAAACTGTTTTTATATAAAAAAAAATATCTTTGACTGAATTTCTAGTTCTGGGGCAGTGCTACACTGTTGCATGCTTTACAAGGACCAAAGTCAGCCCTGGATTTATAGATTTATATTAATTTTTACCGTTCTGCACTTAATAGTTCAGTGGGAAGTGTGTGAACCGGCTAAAGCAGCCAGGTGCACCTGTAACTGAGGGGAAAACGCACTGGGCGTGTCCACAGAGCCGGACGCCTCTGCTCGGCCCCTGACTTTTCTCCTCTGAAAATCAGAAACTTGTCCTCTAAGTCTTCAGTGTCCTCTGCGCCTCCTGGGAGCGCTCTGCCTTGCATCTACGTACAGACTCACTCACTGGCACTCTATGACAGTAAATGGAAGTACATCAGTAAAAAGGCTGTAAATGCATCCAGATAGGAAGTGACAGCTGTCCCGTGAGAGGAAGACATTCTGGGTGCTGTTAAGAGAGGATGCAGGGGACATCTAGCAGTGGCTTTAACTCAGAAATGACTGAGCTTGCATTAATATTTGTGGGATGAACTTGGTTCAGCTGTCAATGACACACTGTATGATAGCTGACTGCGGTTACTGTCATCCACTGCCTTTTTTATATGGCTGTGTCCATGTTAGGTGGTAGCACTGAAATTACACAATCCTTTCTCAGAGTGTTACAATAAGGATGAGTTTTTTATGCAGTGCCACTTCAGAAATATGACGCAAGCACTGCTCTCAAGTTCTCTTGAGTGGTCTTTTGGTAGTTGAGTACTTTCGGGCGGGATGAGGTGAATGGCCCAGTCCCTCCACTCCACAGCAAGGCTCTTAGGGCTCTGTCCCTAAAGCTGTGAGCCCCTCATATGGCTGCCTCTTCAGAGATGTTGTTGTTAGATTATAAAAGCAGGGCCGGATGCTTTCAGCATGGAGCCAGCCGCCATGCTCTGCTCTCACGGGCTCATTTGTTACAGGCTATAGTCTTTCTTTTCCCACATCCCTGAAGTGTGTACTTCCTGTGTGCATTTGTAGCTCGAGTTCCTCGCTCAAGGAGAATTTTCTTCCTCACTTAATCAAACAGTGGAATATATGGAGATGAAAGGTTGTACCTCTAAGGGCCTATTGCTGGACACTGAGGGGGTCATTGTCTCGCCTTCCGCTGATCTACCTCTCAATGGAGAGCTCTCAGCAGGTTCTCATGTGAAAGCCCATGCTGCCCTGCTCTATTTAGGGGAGAGCTACAGTGCAGAATAAGGAGCTAGAGTGGTGTAAGTATTTTACAGCAGCTCTAAACATAAGAACATAGGCCATTCTCTAATTCAGCTTGGATTGTTGGAGCCCAGACTCAAAGAGACTACAGAAAAACAAGGGGGGTCTGTAATGCCAATATGTGTGCAGTTTTTTTTTGTTTTTTTTTTCCCAGTTTTTGCTGCCAGGCATTGATCACAGTCCACCAGAATTCTGGCTTGATTCTTTTGGCTGGCTTACTGTCCCCACCCCACCTCCCACCCCCATCCATCAAATGGAGAATCAGGGTTTTTCGACAGCGAGGGACTGGCACCGTGCTGAAATGCAGAATAATAATCCCCTAATCACCTGAGTATTGCCAGTCCTGGGTTTTATCTGCAATGGATGTGAAAGCCCCCGGTGCCTAGTGATTACAGCATTTGATCTGGGTAATAATGTCTTTACTGTTGCCCTGCCTAGGGCCTGAAGGCAGTGCAGCTCTAATCCACAGTGCATTCTAGTGGAATCGCATTACACAAAGACCACCGGGGTTCTCCTCTGGAGAGGAGGGGCTGAGGTTAAAGGAGGAGGTTGCCATGGAAACGAGCTTCTCTCTCTCTCTCTCTCTCTCTTTCTCTCTTTCCTCTTCTCTTCTCTCTCTCTCTCTCTCACACACACACACACACACTCTCCTGGGATAGATAAGCAGAGGACAGGTTCTATGTTTACTTTCCACAGGCCCTCCAATCCCTGAGCAGGCTGAGCCCTGATAACACGGGGCCTGTACAGCCACCGACCACTGACAGCAGATAAGCACCCCAGCAGAGCAGAGCAGTCATCACCCTCCAACCAGGATGAACAAACCTGGGAGACCCGGATTCATTTGGATTAGGCTGGATTGCTGCTGCCGCCTCCGCTGCTGGTTTTGCTGCTGCCGCTGTGCTCAGACTACTGATGTTCACAAGACCTTTTACATGAGAACTTGATGTTGCAGCTCGCCCCGTGGAGTCTCGGAGCTTAGTCAGAGGACACGGGCACAGTAATGGACTGGCTGCTATTTTAGATATTGAGGTCAAGGGATTGTCTGCACTGGGCAGGTTCGTGTCGCCACAAAACGAGGGCTATGAAGCTGACAAAGCTGCATTCCTCTGGATCTGTCCCGAGGAACAGGGGGGACCACACATTATCAGCATGTTGTGTCACCACACTTCCCGTGTCCGCCCTTTTAGTAATGGCTGTTATCCACAGAACGCTCTGGAAAGGCGGACTGCTGTCAGGGCATTTCTTTGTATTTGTTCCAAGTATCCACTAAAATCCAGTAACTCAATAGCAACAATAATTAGATTTGTGTGATACTTATGCCCTCAGATGGGACCGGCGTGCTCTTTGATGTTGAGATCAAGACAACTACAAAAACTCTTATTATATGCATTATGCTAACATGTTAATTATATTTCCACACACATTCTTTGATTAAGGCACAGCTGGAGGTGTATAAGCTACACGACTAATTACAGAAGAAAATGGTGGTATTGATCTAAAGTGGAGGGAGCTGGATCTTTCCTCGGCCCCTTCCCCTTCTGCCCATGTTTACCTCTATCGTTTCCTTTGATTTACAAGGCTGATTATGGGCTAAGATCGTGGGTGCACATGCTCTGGTCTAACAGTATGTGGCTTGTCAAATGACTCAGAGGTAGATCACATTTTTACCCTTTAACCCAAGCAAGCTCAGTGTCTGATACCTAACATGATTTAATGAAAAACTCAACCTTTTGCTTTCCTCCCAGTGAGTGTTCTTGTTTTAATATTGCCCCATAGTCATCAGTGGAGAGCTGCAGTGAGTAATACTATACTCTGAGAGGTGAACGCTTTGATCAGAAGATTGGCCTTTCTTTTCTCTTGGCTTGTTAGGGAGCTATTGAGCATAGAAGTAGTGGAGTGGGTGTATGATCTCTATCCTGGAGCGCTCAGCCCTGTCCAAACACTCTGTTGTGAAACTCAAGTGTTATTCTCATCCGCAGAGTGAAATACCTTCTTTTGGTGGAGCAGGCACACCTACAGGGCTTCAAGAAGGAGACTTTTTTTTTTTTAGTTTAGTTTTGATGTGAAGTCATATTGTCATAAAATTCAGTGTTCATTAAGATTTTAACACAAAATTACTTGTTGAAATACACGTTTTTTTCTTGAATTGATGGTGATGCTAATTATTCTAATTATGATTATAGGTTTTACTTTTACTAACAAGAGCTCAGCAAGGTGCCTCTTAGGAAAAACAAATTTAAGAAAACCTAGGAAATGTTTGAAGCCTGACTGACAAATTTCCTTTGATCACTTTAGAAACTGCACAAAAAATAGGATTTTCTCTCGCCCCCCACTTCCGGTCTCCAGTGTTGTTTTTATTTATTTATTTATTTTCTCCTGGTAAAAAGCTGTATTTCTATTCCTGCTTGGTTCATTGAAGCATCTGTCATTCCCAGTGCTCCTGCTGTGCCTGACAAAAGCAGAGCCATGTTAGATTGAAAAGACAGAGGGGCAATCTTTCAAATGGATCTCTTTTCAAAAATATATTATGACATAATCATGTTTTCTCCCTAAAAGCCCAGGGGAGGCCTGTCTGTCAGGCTGCAGTCCTCTCTTGGCTGCCTGGCCTGAACAGAAACAGCAGTTGTGTGTTAATAGAACCCACAGGCACTCTGAAACCTTAGCCATTCTGCTTTACGCTCTCAGCCAGGAGATTAAAGTCGGGGAAACATTACAGGAGGCTGGATAATTGCCCCTGTGTCTCCAGCAGACAAAAGGCAACGCTCCGGCAATTCCCTCGGTAAATCGTCAAGAGAGGCTCAAGGATCCTTCAAGGCTGCAGCAAATTGTACAGTGCTGTCTAACAAACTACCAATCTCTGGATATTATGAGGCTTCCATATATCCTCGGCCATAATGACAGCTTGCACTGCTATAATGGAGTGCAGGCACAAGATAGCTTTTGTGAGCACACTTCCAATAGAAAAATTACTGCCTTAGATCCCAGCCTGTGCTTTTCATTTTTCTCTTTTGTTCCCATTTGTATTTTGATTTATTCTGCTATCATTTTTATTTTTGTTTTTATTCAGAGCTGAGTGCTGGTTGCTGCCACCAACAGATGATTGCAACCTTTACTCCTGAGGGCCACTTGATCCTCCGACTGGAGAAAAATCTGCAAGCAGTTAATGAGTTGCCATCCATGCCTAGTGTTAAGGGCGTCTACAAATTAACAGAGGCTTTTGTCAGGGCCCTCCTTCTCTCCCTCGCTCTTTCCTGCTCTTGCCACCACTTTCCCTGTCTTTCAGTGGCCCTCCCCCATCCCTCGCTCCCTCACGCTCTTCAATTTTCTCTCTCTACCTGCCTGCTTCACGCTCCAGTAGCTCTGTGGCAGGAGCAGTGCTGTCTGGCTTTGGCTCTGAGCAGCACTCATTGTCAGTGTGGTTCATGTTTTGAATTAGCCATTTAATGAGAACAAAAGAAATTAATTGGTGGTTTAAGCCTAATGAGACGTCTGTGAAATTAACGGGCCTCATCAATAGAAACAAATAAAATCCTTCAGCTTGTTGTTGAGGAGCATTACTCTGACAAAGCTTTTGACACAATGATGAATAGCAGGTCAGGAGAGACCATCTGTGCTTTTTTAAACCCCTGCAGGAGGGGGATGGAATGTGGGTTGGCTCGAAGAGATGGTGATAAAAGAGGGAGAGAGGAAAGGGGGGAGGGATGGGAGAAAGAGAAGAGAGAGAGCAAAATAAGCTGAGAAAAACCCAAATTCACCCGCTTTATTCAACGCCCTTTAGCATGATACCGCTGTCTAACCATGGTTACAAAGGAAATAAAAAACGCGGGCATTAGCATGTGAAAAGCACTGGGACTCTGACTATGCGTCCAGAAAGCCAAAGAGCTCTGATTTCGAGGGATATTTAACCTCCATTCAGACAGCAACAAAGGCCTGGCTGTCGCGCTGAGAGCAGC